>JAKZJZ010000045.1:0-264755 GCA_022702705.1 Papilionanthe hookeriana x Papilionanthe teres
AAGAATCTCCAGTTTCAGAGATATGCTTGACACTCCCCTGCGGAAACTCTTCTACATCGTCCTAAGTTTGTCACTTGGACATCTGTGTTGGTTTTGTTGATCTTTTCGGTCAACGCCAATACGCGCGGTGTGCTTGGTTAGCACACCACACCTATTGGGGGTCCATTTGTTGACCTCATTTTTTATGAGGTCTTATCTTCTTCTCTTTAGTACTTAGGATCTAGCCTTAGGCTTTTCCTTTGACTATCCTAGAGGATTAGAATTGGGACCCACCACCTTTTAGAAATTCAAACCGCTTCTTAACTCCCTGCAAACTCCACAAACTTGACTGTAGACCCCTAATCACCTAGAGGGTTGAAATCAAATGTGGAAGTTTAAAGGATGAGTTCCTATAGGACTCTTTGGCCTTAGGACCTGCCCAGGTGGCCCGGTCGCGGTGAAGGGGCTGACTTACACACACACTACACCTATACACTACACTTTCACAGACCTATACCTAACTTGACCTCCTGACTCATATAGGTGATTCACATGGATGGTCCTTAACCCCTAAGCCCTTGGCTAAGAGGGTTAGGAACAACATAGTGGATGCCTCAAATGGGTCCCTTCATGGCTCATGTGGGCTTGATGTGGCTTCATGGCTCAACCAAAATGATTTCATTCCACTCAAATTTACCAAATCTTCAATTTTCTAAATTTTCAATTTTTGACCCCCGGGACCCTACACCCGCTTAGCCTACCCAAAACCCTTGAAACTACCCAAAATTTGCAAAATCACCTAAATTGCTCAAAATTCCTCAAAAACAATCCCAAACATTTCCACATCACTCAAATTGATCATCCATACCCAAAAATACCAAAAATTCCAAGAAAACCTCCCAATACCCTCCAAATACCCAAAATACCCCCCTGACCCAAAAATCCAAAAATTCAGAAAATTCCCAGAAAATTCCAGAAAATCCCAAATATTCCCAATTTCATTTTGTTCAACTACACCATGGGCCAATTTTGTCAATTTACCCCACTTTTGTCAAAACTCCCAATTTGACCCATTTTAACCCAAAGTGAACCCAATGTCAAACCAAGCCTACCCAATTGACCCAAATTCTGGTCCAATTCAATTATAAACTTCAATTCAACATTCCCAATACCAATCTAGACCAAATCCAAGTCCAATTTGATTGACATTTGGATCCAATTTCACTTTTGGCCTTAAAGCCTAATTTGGACCCATGACCCAAACTTAGCTCAAACTCACCCAATTCAACTCCAATTAACCCCAAATCTTTTCTAAATCTTCCTTAGCATCCCCACAAGCATAAAACTAACATGATTTTCCCAAAATTTGGACCCAAACCCCACTCAAATTCAACCCAAAGCTAAAAGGCCCAATTTTGACCTAAACCCAAACCTAACCCAAATGGGCCCAAACCCCAAAATCAAAGCCCAACCAAAGTCAAAACCTCTTTGAAACACTCCCATAAACATTTCTCAACATTGATTTTACATCAATTTCAACCCTAGTCCAACATTGGCCCAACTTGGTCCACTTGGACCTATATTGGCCCATTCACCAAAAGAGCCCAAATTCAACCCAATTCAAACCCAAATCACCCCCAATTTGCTTCAAGTCACTCATGATACATCCATAAGCTAAACCCAACAATTATTTGGCCCAATTTCTTTACAAAATTTCATCCCAAAATCCATTTTAAAATTCAAAAGCCCACTTTCCTAAACCATTTTAAAAGCCCATCATTCACCACATCCAAAGGCCCAAAATTGGTCCCAAAGCCCACATGATATTTCTCTACATCATCCATTCAATTAAAATCATCCCTAAGTCATAAACCAATGATCAAATAATTCTAAATGAAGCTTCATCCAAATTTTCACCAAAATATCCAAAATTCTTAAAACCCTTTTTTATGAAATTGACTTGACTTTTCCCAAGCCAAAGGTGAGCCATGAAGCCATGCATGAGCCACATGGAAGCCATGAGAGCCTCTTTACATGTCACCATGCCATTAATGGCAAGAAGAGGGGACCCTTTCCTAACCCTTCATTAAGCCTTTTTAACCATACTCATGTCACACTCTAAACCATGCTTTGCCACCTAATCCTCGATGAAGACTCCACCACACATGAGAGGTTGACCCACCGACCCCCTCAGCTCAAAACCAGGTCTTGGGGAGGTGCACCCAACCCATTTGCATGGGTTGACCATTTTAAGCCAAAATGACCCCTTCCCCTTTCTACTTTGATTCAATCACTTTACACATGTCAAACCTCAATTGAATGCACCAAATCCCAGCCCCCGACCCACCCGAACAAGATGGTGACCACGTGCCGGCCGGCCAGCCACCGAGCCGCCGGAAAACACCATGGCCGAGAGCTCACATGTGAGCCCAACTTGGAATTCTCACCTGCCGAGCTGCCCCATCCCCGCTGGCCATTGGAGCCGTTCTTCTCTTGCCAAGAGCAGCTGATCCCAAGCCCTAACTCTCCCTGGGAGGCCCTCCACCCTCTCCTATTTAAACACCACCCCTTCTCGGCCATGAGAGGTGCTGAAACAAACCTTAAGGAAACTCTGCCAAAATTGTTCCAGACTACTCCCCATACACAGAGCACTTGATCCCCACCGAGATCCCCCTGCCATTTCTTCTCTCGCGAGCTCGATTTCGCAGTTGAAATCTAGGCCCAAAACCAGGACACTTCTCCACGAGTGAGCCAATCCCCAAATTGATTGGTTCTACACCTTCACCGGACCGAGGGAAGGTGTCCACCGACAAAAGCCCCATCTCCGAGGCCACCCGGGTTGCTCCAGCCTCCAAGCTTTGTGATCGGGCTTGGTCGAAATCCCACTCAGACAATTCACTGGACCGGGAGACTTCATCCGGAGCTTGCCGGGATCCAATCGAAGGTGCAACAACCCTCGGATCGAAGCCACACTTCTCCGAGCAAAGGTATGAGCTAATTCTTCATCCCGAGCTTCGGAGATTCTCCATTTCAAATGCTTTAATTTCAATGCATGATCACCGTATAGATGTGTTCGTCTCTTCAAGACGAATCCATAGAGCATAAGAACATGAAAATCCATTGAGTATCGAGTGAGATATTAGGGATTTAGTGTGGACGGCTCTCGGGTGAGAACACTTGGGGATGATGAACGGATGCCGTCCATTCAATACACGCGCGGACGGATGGCCAGGATCGCGTCGGATCAGGAGACAGTACGAGAACCTGCGGGGCCCGGGCTGCCGACTCGGATGGCGGCGTCGAATGGGAGCGCGACGCGTGTGCGTTCGGAGCCGCCGAGGTTAACGCGGCGCCGCGTGGATAAATAGAAAATTAGGGATTTTTCGATTTATTTAATTCCCTAAACTTCAAAAATTCATAACTTTGTGTAGAAAAATCAAAAAAATAAAATAAAAATACCCTCTTGCTCGAGTGAATAGAGGAGAATAATGTGGAAAAGAAATCATTTAATTTCATCAAGTATTTTATTTTTAATAATTTATTTACTCTCTGCATATTTTTAATTCTCCATGCATGTATACAATTCACCATGGCATGAGACCATAGGGATTTTGAAGCCTCTGAATTTGGGAACATTCCCCGAATTTTCCAAAGTCGAGGCCATCCCCGTGAAGAGTTATTGATTTTTCAAATTCATGTTACTGTTTTGAGTATTTTAATTCCAATAAATAGCATGTTGTGAAATAAATTCTAGGAAAATTTGGTGATGTTCCTTATGACCAGAGGACCCTAGGAAAAATAGGTTTTGAGTTAGTTCATTTAAAACAACCCTAATCGGCTTAAACACCCAAAATGAATCTCTAATTAATTAGAGCTAACCATACATAAAATTGACTTGAAATCAATTCTCCACTGACCTTTAGGATCAGAGGAACCCACCATAAAAATTTGAGGTCAATTGGACTTGGTTAGCCCTATTAATTGGGTTGATTAAGTCATTTAGTCATTTTAAACTTTAAAAAATTCATAACTTTCAAAATAATTTTTAAAAATTCACCAAATTGGTTTTGGAGCCTCTCTGATATTAGGGGAATTTAAGAAAATTAAAATTTCAATTTTCTAAAAAAGTTGATTTTTTAATATTATTTTAATATTTTAATAATTAAAAATAATAAAAATCACAAAAATAAAAAAATTCACCAAAATGTCACATTTTGAATTTTAATCACTTAGGAACAAACCCCATATTTTTCTTAGGTCTATTTAGTGAGATATTAAATTTTAAAGCTCTAGGGTAATTTTAAAATTAAAAAAATGTATTTTCTAGCATTTTCACTAAAATAATTATAATAAATCATAGAAAAATCAGAAAATTATAAAATTTGATTCTCTGATTTCCTTGATATCAGAGAGATTTTTGAAAAATATAAATTTCATTTTTCAACATTTATTTTATTTTTAAATTAATTAACACTCCAAAACTTAAAATAATTATAATAAAAATAATATAATTCAAAAAATCACCAAAATTGGTCCAAGTGGTCCTCTGGTCATTAGGAATGTCCCCTATTTTTTTTAAGGACAGAAACTTTCCCTTGGTCATGTTATTAAATTTTCCTTGGAAATCTCTATTTTCTACCAAAAATAATTATATAAATAAATTAAATACAGAAAAATCACATTTTCTCCTCTCATGTCTTTATTGACATATGAGTGAAGTCACATAAAAATTTCAAGTTCATTTGAGTTCAATTTAGTGAGTTATGAAATTATTAAGCTTAAAGGGTAAAGTGGTAATTAAAATTTTTACTCCTTAATTAAAACTTTAGGTTTAATAAAAAATTAACAAGTAAAATATTTGATCTTAATCTGATTTGGATGATTGAAATTTAAATAATTAAAGGGTAGAAACCCATTAAGCAATTTAAAATGATTAAACCTTAATTATATAATTGATTAAATTTGGAAGAATAATAAAATTGGAATTATTAAAATAGGGATATTATTAGGAAGAGATTTATTCTTTAATTTAAAAATCCCTAAATTAATTATCTCATTAATATTCAATTCTTAATTAAAATGATAACTCAAAATTCAAAATATTAAGAGACTTAATCATTAAACTAAAATTAAATTATTAAACTCTTTCAAAAATTTCAATTAAAATTAAAAAATACAATTAAATTTAAAATTAAATTAAAAATTAAATTAAATTAAGTAAATTAAATTGGATTAAATTAAATTAAATTAAATTAAAATTAAAAGTTGAATTAAATTAAAGATTAAATTAAATTAAATTAAATATACAAATTAAATTAAATTAAATGAATTAATTAAATTAAATTAAATTGAATAAATTAAATTAAATTAAATTAAATAAATTAAATTAAATTAAATTAAATTAAATTAAATTAAATTAAATTATATTAAATTAAATTAAATTAAATTAAATTAAATTAAAGGAAATTAAATCAAATTAAATTAAAATTAAATCAAATCAAATTAATTTAATGTAACATCAAATCAAACTAAATTGAATTAAATTGAATTAAATAAATTAAAAACTCAATTAAATCAAATTAAATTAAATTAAGTTGAATTAAATATAACATCACCAAAGACATAAAGAATTCAAAATAAATCTAAAATAACTTGAACACTATTCCAAATTTAAACCCATTAATGGAAATTAAACTAAATCACAAACCATTTGAACACCAATTTACCCTCAAAAGCTTTAGTTATCATAACTCCTAAAACGTAATATTAAATGAAATATTACTTCACCTATAGGATATTCAAATGTCCTAGTTCACTGAGCAAGATAACAAAACTTGAGATTCTTGGACGATTAATTCATTTATATAATTAAATTCATTTGGACTTAAAACAATCCTAGAAATATTGAAAAGATGTTTAAGATTCTTCTTAAACACTTTCTCAATATGATAGGATGTTTATAAGAACAATTGAATTTAATTGTTCTTTGATGAAGAAAATTGTCTTCAAACCAAAACACAAGGAACCTAGACGTCATAGGAAATGACTAGCTATAGGATTAGGAATTTGGTAGAAAACCATAACCCTTCCCTTAGCTTTACCTAGGAACTTGCTTAAATATTCTAATTGTGTTTTAAGTGCAGCTTGGGATGACGGGAAGACCCTCCGGTACGCTTTTATTTTATTGCAATTTACTTTCTTGCAATTTACATTATTGCAATTTCATTAATCGCATCGCACTTACTTTTCTTGCATGATAAACAACTGTTGCATGAAAACCCACACAGGATAGTCCCTAAAAATGAAACCAAAACTAAGTTAAAAGTCATTGCAAGATAAAATTCACCGCCACAACATTTCAAAATATAAAACAACTCAAAATTTAATCACAAACAGAACACAAAACTACAATTACAATTAAATTAAAACGTCCTGTTGGATGATCGGGAATACCTCGGATGATGTAACGTACGTGTTGCTAACGGGATTTCCCACGGTCTAAATGAAAGTGTGGAACTCATTCAGTTGAGTTTAGCAAATTCATCCGGACTAAGTGAATCCGATAAAAATAATGATGCCGAAGGATGGAACCGTGGGATCTTAACCGGTGTCGTTATATTCAACTTTAAGATTTGTTTTAATTAAAATATTGAAAACACTTGGAAATTAAGATTTTCTCTAAACCAAAACACTTTTCTCATCCCCTGATTTATGACTTCTAAAACTAAACCTCTGCAACAACAAGGAGCTCGGAGCACGGTGGGCAGCACGGCCATCGTCATCAGCAAAACCTGAGTCTACTTCAACAAAACTTTCTTAGAATTAAAATAACCAAGCCATAGGACTTCGAGGTAGTTTGCCTAGTGCAACATAAACCCTCAACCTTTGTTAGGCATTTGCATGATCAGGTCATGTAAATTAAGCTCTAACCGGTTTTAGGATTCCGAGGTAGTCGTCCGATACGACATAAACCCTCACATCTTCTAGGCTATTTGTATGATTCCGTCATATAAATATAAGCCCTAATTAATTAAAATTGGCAAGATCAAAACATTTAAATAAATATTAGGACTTTCCTAAACTCAAGCCAAACAATAGGATAGTCGGGAAATTACCGAAGTTCGCTTCGAATCCGTGATTTCTCCTACTTTTCTTCCTTTGGATGCCCAAAACAAAATGTTCCAAATTTGATCTATTCCTATTGAAATTCCAAAATTCAATCCCTTGAAAACTTAAACTTTGAAATCCTTGAAAGCGAATTATTGATTATTATCGAGAGTTTTCTTAGGTGATTCTCATCACTTAAGATGTAATTAACTATAGGGGCTTGCCCTTATAGGGAATTTTAAAAGAACCCGGAGTAATATAAACCCTGTTTAATGCTTTCATATTAAACGGGGAATTTGTCGGCTTATAAAATTGGATCGCAGACCAAACGGATGTCACAAATCTTCTAGTTTATTTAATCGAGCCCCACCATTAAGCAGTGTGTCTATCCTTAGGGATAGATATATGGTTTGTGGTGCGGTGCTCGTTTATATAAACTATTTGGGATGTGAGATCGGTTTAATCTCATATCTTAAAACCTTCAAAATTTAAAATTATTTTTAAAGTCAAATATTACTTTTCAAAATTATTTATTTAAATTAAATTAAAAATTCGCCGACAACTTCTGTCAGGCGACCCCCTTTTCAAAATAAAACACACGACCTAAAAATATATCGACAATGTGTCAGCTCTTTTTCTTTGCATATATTATTATTGTTTTATCGTATTCAGTATACTTAGTTTTTTGTGTTTGTTTTCGAGGCTTTATTTTTATGTGGGGATATAAATGAGACCGCACACTTGGTGAAAACTCTTGTCACTTTTGTTTAAATTAGTAAATAAATAAGTTTGAAATTTTTTTAAAAAAATTGAAGGTTAAATAAATTAAATTTGCAAAGTCGAACTCTTTCATGAACAAACTTATTTTGTTGTTGAATAAGTGATTTATTAATTATTTTATATCTATATAATATAATATTTAAATTAAATTTAATTAATTATATGCTCTTTCATTATATATTATAATTTAATATTAATATTTATATAAAATTAATGCATTTTTTTATTTTTATGTTAGTGAGCTAGTTTGTTAGTAATTATTTTATTTTACTTGATTTCAAGAATGCTTGTTTATAATTTATATATTTTTATTTATATGGTATAAAAATGATAATTTGAAGTTTATTTAATTCTTTATTTTTTATATTTGTAAATGATTTATAATATTTTTCATGAAAATTTAACTCTTTAATTAAATTTTTGGGGCATGTTTGAGATCTTTTTTTTTAATTTTCTCCTTGTTTTTAAAACATTATTTTAATGCTCTTTTAATACACACCCATGTGCAAGCACAAAGATATTTTTTAATGTGCTTCAAAATCTACATTTTACTTTCCAGCCTCAATTGCTAGAACTTGCTGACCGAGACGAACAAAATGAAGATTTCCGGGCTGACCTGGAGTGAGATTAGATAACTGAAAAACTCTACCGACCAAGGGATCTCCAACCATCGACAGAACATGATGAAAGTTATAATAGCTTCTATGAAGTTGGGTAGTACTTGAGCAAGAATTGCTCCATGGTGATTGAAGTTGAGTCGGAACTCCGGACAAAAAGACGGCTGAAGAGTGAAATTAAAGTGGGTTTTTGTAGAAAAGAAGGTTCATGCAGAAAAGAGTGATTGCTTGGTCATTCTCGCCAGTGACCCAAAGTTTATTGGTGAGATTGAAGACATTTATCTCTTGCAACTGATCCAACTCAACCATAATCATCCCTAATCTTTCTTTCAACACGACCGACTAGAGAATACTTACGAGCTATCAAGCAATGCATAAAAGAATAGAGATCAAAGAGAAACAAAGAATATGCCAGATCAAGTGTTGCTACGGGCAAGGAACGTCAAAAAGCATCAACTTTAAGTCCATTAGTATCCTAACGTGACAATCGTCAATAAAGTGTTAAAACCTGATGCCTTCAGTCAAATGATAAAGGAGGATTAGAAGGTCTCTGAAACTTAGAAGGTTGGGGTTGATCGTACTGAAAGTGGCTGCTCGAAGACTGTTGAAGAGGTGGGTCGATAAAAACCACTAGTGGTACCTGGTTAGGGAGATTTAGAAGGAGAAAAAATAGTTTATTTCAAATCTAAATCTTCTTTTATTATTCAAATGATTGTCATTGGCTAGCTAGTCTTTAATGAGAGGAAAACTTTTATGACACCCACTAAGAGTTCTCTGTCAATTGTAAGTCCCTTAGGCGCGCAACATCAAGAGGTCGGAAGGATGGAGAGCTTGGTGGAGTCGATTCGGCATGAGGGGGAAGCTTTGGCAGAGAGGCAAGAAGTAACACTCGCCACCACCTAGCTAGTCCTTCCTTCCTCAATACCCTCCTACCAGGGACAAAGTAAGCTGCCCTTCTTCAATCGACATGAGTGGACTTGAAGTTGAGTGAGTTTGAGCCCCACCTGAGTTTTATTGCACAGACAAAAATATTTTTTAATGTGCTTCAAATTCTACACTTTATTTTCCAGCCTCAATAGCTAGAACTTGCTGATCGAGGCAAACTGAATGAAATTTTCCATGCTGACCTGGAATGAGAATAGATAACTGAAAAACTCAACTGACCAAGTGATCTCCAACAATCGTCAGAACATGATGAAAGTCATAACAATTGCTATGGAGTTGGATAGTACTTGATCAAGAATGACTCCATGGCGATTGAAGATGATTTGTAACTCCCGACAAAAAGACAATTGAAGACCGAAGTTAAAGTGGGTTTTGTAGAAAACAAGTTTGATGCAGAAAAGAGTGGTTTTCTGGCCATCAAAGCTATCAAGTAGTGCAAAAAAGATAGATATCGAAGAGAAACAAAGAAGGTGCCAGATCAAGTGCTGGTGGAGGCAAGGGAAATCAAAGAGGATCAACTTTCAGTCCATTAGTATCTTGAACTAACAATTATCAATATGGTTTTAAAACCAGATGCCTTCAGTCAAATGATAAAGGAGACTTAGATAGCCTCTGAAACTCGGGAGGTTGCGATCGATCATACTAAAACTGGCTGCCCAAAGACTGCTAAAGTGGCGGGCCGATGAAAACCACCAGCGATACTTGGTTGAGGAGATTTAGAAGGAGCAAAAAATGTTTATTTATAGTATGAATCTTCTTTTATTATTCAAATGATTATAATTGGAGAGCTAATCCTTAGTGATAGGAAAACTTTTACAACGCCCACTAAGAGTTCTCTGTCAATTTTAAGTCCCTCAGGCGCGTAACATTAAGAGGCCAGGAGTATGAAGAGCTTGGTGGAGTCGAGGCGGCACGAGGGGGAAGCTTTGGCAGAGAGAAAAAACCCTTCCAAATGTCGTCTTGGGTGCTATAGCGCCATAATCGACGCTATAACACATGTTTCTAGCTGTGAATGGCGCTATGACTCCAGTCTGGGCACTATAGTACCACCTTGTGGGCAACACACCCACGTTTTCTCCATTTTTGCTATGTTTCGCCCTGTTTCAGCTCCGGTTTGCTTTCAGTGTTATACCTACAAGATAGATATGAAAAAAACCTTTCTTAAAAGTGTAATTTCATTAAAAAACATGGGATAAATATGAAGAAGATTAAGCATAGAAAGACATATCAAAATGCGTCGGATCAGAATTTTCTTCATTGCTCGATTTTCTCCAAATTGCATCGTTTTTGCTTCATTTCTCCAAAACTTCATTTCTTGTACCTGAAATAAAAAACATGAAAAATACATTCCTTTAAAGTGTAATATCATAAAATTTGTGCATAAAATGATCATGAAATGTACACTAAAAACATGTAATATTTAGGTGGATCAGTAGCATACTTGTTATCATGTTGAACTCATTTTTAAATGAGGTATATCCTCTCTCTGGATGCCTAGGATCTAACCTAAGGATTTTTCTAGTAACTTTCTCTTAGAAGACTAGTGAAGGAACCAACAACAACATAGAACTCCAAACAAATATTCACTCCTTAGGGTTTCATATGTTAGACCCTAAATCCTTAAATTTTGGTTGAGATAATTAAGGTTTAGTCATTGAAGCCCAAGCTGAGTCCCTCTAGGATGGAAAAGCCTCAATAAACCCTTTGACCCTAAAAGGCTTAGGTTTCACCTTTTGGCAACACAGTTTGCACCCTAAGGTCTAGTGATCCTTATTTGATTTGAAAGAAGCTCATCAAGCATAGGGTGACTTTAGAACAAATTAAGATCCCATAATGGGAAACCCAAAAATCTAAAATTCAACAAATTTTGAAACCCTAAAATTGACTAAAGTTGAACCAAAAGAGAAATAAAATTTTCAAATTTGAAGAAAAAAATCCATAACTTGAAACCTATTGAAGTTCATAAATCATCAAAATTAAATTGTTAAAGGGAAATTAAAAGTCACTAACATTAAAAATTTAATATCACTAAAATGTCATAGTTTTAATAAACTAAAAAATTAAATGCATCAATCAAAATCTACAAATTAAAAATTTGAAATTCCTAAGAAAAAATTGAATCCATAAAGTTCAAATAAACCAAATTTACCTTATGAAAATCCAAATTAAACCAACCTGAATATTAAATTATCAATTGGAACAATTAATAAGGGAAGATCTAAATCAGTATCCAAGATAATTAAGCTCACCAAAATTTCAAAATTCAATCTTAAAGATAAAGTTCATAAACATAAAAAATAAAATCACAATTAAAATATTGAAGCCTAAAAAATGATGACTAACAACAAATTGAAATCCTCCAACCCAACAAAATTAACTACAATCAAATCAACCTAAAATTTAAAAAATAATAATAAAGCAAAATTCAATAAAAGCCAAGTCAATTAAAATCTGGTAAGAGGACTTAAGGGATTTAAATCTTCAAATAATTAAATTACCCATTCAAACCCTAATCAAATTATAATCCAAATTGACCCATAACCAAGCCTAAAACCTAAAAACCCATACGAAAACGCAAGACCTCAAAACCCATAAGACCTAAAGGACGATAACCTAACAAGAAACATATAATTAATTAAACATAATACAAGCACTAAAAGGCAAAGCTAATGATATAAAAATCCAAGGACTGAACACATTGCATTTATGTCAAACTCACACCAATCTTTTGGGGAACCAAAACAGGCCAGCTCTGTGTCCAACACCTTGCCTAAGCTCTCCTCAATAGCCCTAAGCCTCTCCCATGCCACCTTCACCATCATCGAAGATCTTCATGGCCATCAAAACTTGAAAAAGCTTCCCCCTCTTTGTAAAAAGTCTCTAGAAACCCTCCGTCCAAGCCCTCATGAACCACCAAAGATCCCCAAGAACCTCCCGAGTTCCCACATAAAATCTCATGTCTATAAGAGGCACAAACCCGAGAGGCTCCTATGAACTGGAAATTTTCAAAACCTTCACCAAAACCCTCTATACTTATCACCTAATTTGAAGCCCAAAACCTACGTGGCCGAACCATTCCATTTTCAGACCACTTCCACTACCCCCACAAGGCTAATTTCACCAAGTAAATCCAGAGCTTTTCATGGTCTTAGCACCAAACTCCTCCGAACTTAAAACCACCCATTAGCTTCAAAGAGGTCTAAAACCTCTTCCCCAATCAAATTTCCCAATTCTCATAGCCTTTAACCTATCACAACACCAACTGAGCCACAATTTTTCCATAAGCATAAAAGGAAGCGATTTCAATCCAAATTTAACCTTAAAGGAGGTGTGCATCATTAAGGCAAAGCTCTCTGTCAACCTTAATTGAGGTATCACCTCTTAGGAAAAGGTAATGGACAAAATTTCCCAATTTTCTCTTTGCTTTCGGCTTTTAGGAAAAAAATGGTTAAATATGTGTTGGTTGGCAGTATGGATAAGTTTCTTAGGCTTGGATCTAGCTTAAAAATTAATCACAGAGTGGTTCCATGCATTCTAGTGTGTGATTCCAGGTCTAGAAGATGTGAGATGGAGGACCCATGGAGCGTTGGGGATGATGACGAAGCACCATCTGATCCATTCTACTTGAAATGGATGACATTGATCGAGCCATATGGTATAACCGTAGAGATCAACACACGGGATCGATGTCAACATAGTGGCCTCCAAGGACAACAAAGCAAATGGGAGTTTGATGCATGAATCTTCGATGACTCTGAGGATCCAATCAACTTCAATGCAGATAATTAGGCAAAAAGGTTTATCCCATTTAATCAAATCTAAAAAATACCAAATAAATTTTAAAAATTATAGCTTAATAAATAAAAATCATTAAAATAAAATAAAAATACCTTTGAATTCAGTTAACATATGAGAAATTAATAAAAATAAAACACGAAGTAATCAAATCATAGTTAATTTTAAAAAAATAAAACCCTTAAGCACTCAAAAAAATTATAAAAATTAAAATATATACAAAATAATTGTGAAAATTGAAACCAATATCCCTTCTATCACTGGGAATATTTTTTGATTTTTCAAGCATATGAGACAATTTTGAACTTTAAAAATCTTAATTTCCCTTTAAAGTATCATTTATTTAGAAAAATAAATAAATAAATAAAAATAAAAAAGTCAGTTACACATTAAAATGTAGTAAAATAGTCAAATACAAACCCTGAAAATTAAAATTTTCATTTAAATTGTAGGGTAATTTTGTAAATTTATCACATAGCCTGCATCATAAAATTCAATTAAAACATAATACATATAATTAGAAACATTAACATTAGGGTTCAATAAATAAAAAAATATGATTAATTAAAATAATTACAAAACAAAAACTTATTATTCTGAAGACCAACTTCGATGGTCGAAGTTCTTTTCTGAATTTGTTTGAGCTTAAAATATATTTTTATAAAATTGGGTTTTGGTTTAAATTAATATACATATAGATTTTTTTTTTGAAAATAATATTTTTAATTTTTGATTAATACGAAATCAAACCAATCTCATATAATAGATAGTTTAGATAATCAAGCACTTTACCGCAAGACATATATCCATCCCGAATAATAGATACATTGCTTGGCGATAAGGCTTGATCAAGTAAACTAAAAAATTCATGACATCTGTTTGGTCTGTAAACCATTGTTACCGACAATTTCCCTTATCTAATATGAAGGAATCAGATAGGGTTTATATTAATATGGGGTCTTTAAGTTTCTTATAAGGGCAAGCCCCTATAGGTAATTACATCTTAGATAACTAAAGTCACCTAAGAAAACGCTTGATATATATCAAGAAATATTGTAACCATGACCTTCAAAGGGTAGGGTTCTTCAAGAAAATGTGGTAGTAGGAAATCCAATAGGTGAGTGGCTCAAATTTCGGAACAATTTTTGTAGGAAGCCAAAGGAAAGAAAGACTAGGGGAAAGGCATACATCCAAAAGAGATCTCAGTGTTTTCCTGAACTATCCTATGGTTTGGCTTCAATTTGAGATGTTTATTTGATGTTTCATCCTGTCAATTTCATTATTTAGGACTTATATTCACCTGACACTAATCATGTGAATAGCCTAGAAGATAGGAGGGTTTATGTCATACCCGATGACAAACTCGAAATTCTCAAACAAGTTAGGGCCTATGTGCACAACGTGGTTATGCAAAGGCCTAAAGAGATGAAGTGAGGGTTTATGCTGCACTTAACAAGCTACCCCGAAGTCCTATGGCTTGTTGTTTTAATTTCTAAGGAGTTTTTCTGTTGAAGATGGCCGTGCTGCCCACCATGGATGCTCTAAGCTCATCGCCGTAGCAGGTTCAGTTTAAAGAAGTGTCAATTTAGTAGATAAGAAAAGTGTCATGTTTCAGGAAAGAGTTTAAATTGAGATGTCTTAATGTCTTATTAGGGGGGATATCAAAGTTGATTATAGAAACACCGGTTAAGATCTCACGGTTTCATCATCCTGATACCATTATTTTCATTGGATTTCTTTAGTCCAAATGAATTTACTAAACTCAACTTAATGAGTTTCATACTTTCATTTAGTCCATGGGAAACCCCGTTAGCAACACGTAGGTTACCTTATATGAGGGATTTCTGATCATCCAACGGGACATTTTAATTTAGTTGCAATTATAATTTTTGTTTTGTTTATGATTAAATTTTGAGTTGTTTTATATTTTGAATGTTGTGGCGGTGAATTTTATCTTGTTTTGATGTTTTTTAATTTTGATTTTTAGTTTCGGTTTTGTTGCTATCCTAGAAGTTTTAGTTTTCATGCAGGGTGACATTGTTGTTTAACATGCAAGATTATAAGTAAGAAAAAGTAAATAAAGTGCAGGAAAAGAAAGCACTGTAAACTATAAAAGTGTGCATGACGAGTCTTCTTGTTCATCCACCTGAGACTTTAGTATTTTTGCAATAAACATTTATATTTTGCAGGAAAGTAAAACCCTATGGATAGGTTCATCATAGGCCTACCAAACCCTATGTCATAACTTGGTGGGTCCTATTCATTTATTTAAGAGATTCCTTCATTTAATAAATATGATAGGTCCAGTTGTCCTACAAGGTGTCCAGAAGATTTGTGAGAAGGGCCTAGGAGATACCTAAACATTTCACAATCCTTTTGAGCTTCCTTGAGTTCATTTGAACTTATCATAATTATTAAATGATTCATCCTTTTATATCTATATGCTCAGCGAGCCAGTGTTTTAATCACCCCGAAAGACGGGGCGGTTATCATTTGATATTTTACTTATGAATTATGTAAGTGGGGGCCTTTAGAGGCAAACTGAATTAATGGAAGAACTTAATCAATTTATAAGGGCTTGTAGTGTTTTAAGAGTTTTTTTAGATTAACTGTGTTTCCTTTTCTATTCCTCATTAGTCAAATTTTCAATTAGGCCTAGCTCGCTATTAAGCCCTTTAAGAATTTAGTGGGTATATTTATGTCTTTAGAAAAGAAAGTTAAGTTGACTTTTCATGATTATGATTTTCATCAAAAATATTGAATTATCATTCAAATAGGGGTATTAAATTAATGGAACACCAAGCTCCAAAATCAACCCCTAACCTTAAGAATCTTTTTAATTTAGTCTTTTTAATCTTTCTTAAACCCTAATGATTAATCAAATTATAGTTTTTATCTTTTAATGTGACAAGAATGAGATGGGTTTCTACCATTTACTCTTTTATATTTCAATCATCCAATCATAATAATTAAGATAATTTATTGCCCTTTTCCCATTTTAATTAAGCCTAAAGATTGATTAAGATTAAATTCTTTGTTAAAATTACAATTTAACTCTAAAGGCCTTTGTCACTTAATATTTCATTAAGTTTAACTCAAATGTCTTTGAAATTTTTATGTGACTCCACTTATGGGTTAATTAAAACACCAGAGGAGAAAATGAAATTTTTCAAATTTTAATTTAATATATATATTTATTTTAATGCAAAAATAAAGATTTTAAATGAAAATTCAATAACTTGTCCAAAACAAAACCTTTGGCTTTGAAAATTTTATTGGAGGTAGACTTAGACCAAAGGACCACGTGGACCAAATTTCATGATTTTTTAAGCTTTGATTTAATTATTATAATTATTTCAATTTTAAAGTATTAATTAGGGATAAAATATTATTTAGGTTGAAAATTAAGTTTTGTATTTTTCTTAAATTTCTTTAAGGTCAAGAAACCCAAAGAACCAAATTTAATATTTTACTGATTTTTTTAATTATTAGAATTATTTTAGTGAAAAATTAGGGAATTTCCATTTTAGCCTTTAAAAATTGATTTTTAACCCTTTAAAAATTAATATATTTTCTTAGAAATTTAGGAAAAATATCTCATTTGTTCCTAAATTCTTAGGAAAAAATTTAGAACATTTCTAACCATTTTATTAATTTTATGATTTTATTAAATTTTTTAATTATTTAAATATTAAAATAATGCTCAAAATGAAAATTTTATTTTAATTACACCTTTATTTTTTAAAGACTCCTCTGATCTTAGAGAACTCTCAAAGTTAATATGGTGAATTTTTTATGTGTATTTTAATTAATATAATTATTTAATTATGAAAAATGTAATTTAACTCAAAAAAATTATTTATGTATTTAAATTAACTCCATTTGACTTGAAATTTTTATAAGGGGTTCCTCTAACCTTAAATTGCACTGGAGAACCAAAATCAAGTTATTATCATTTATGTTTAGTCTAATTCATTTTTATTTAATTTGTAAGTCTTAGTTACCATTTGGGTTGTATTTAATGAGTTAAACAAAGTTTTTATTATTTTTCCTAGGGTTTTTTAGTCACAAGTAACCTACCAAAATTTATCTTGTATTTTTCTGATTAATATTATATTTATTATAATTATTTTACCAAAATAGACACAATATTTTGAAAAATAGGGATCTCTTCATAGAGATCTCCCTTGGTCTTGCAAAGATCAGGGGAGAACCACCATGACAGAGAGATCAAAACGCCTAAATTTCATACCATGGTAAAATGTCTAAACCAATGGAGAATTAAAATACTCCAGACAATATTTAATTAATTTAAAACAAAACATGCATCAAATAAGCTTCAAACCATTTTTATATTATTCTCCTCTGTTTACTAAGCAATAGGGTATTTTTTTTCTATTTTTATGATTTTTTACACCAAGTTATGAATTTTTGAAGGTGGACTGATTTAAATAATTCAAAAATAACCCTAATTTCCTACTTATCCAGTGCGGCGCCGTGTTATTCTTAGCCGCTCTGAAAGACCATGCGACGTGCTCCTATTCGACGTTTCCATCTGACTGGAAGTCCACGTGGTCGCTGTTTATGCATCTGATCTCTGTCCGACTCCATCCTGGTCATCCAAGAAATTTACGTGCAATCGAACGACGCTCCTTCAATGTCTTCAACTTGTTCATCCCGAGAGCCATCCGACTCGAGGTACACACTCCACGCGGAGACTTAGCGTAATTTTAATTTTTGTAACAAGTATATATATTCTTTTAATCGTAGAGTCACCCTTTAACGCAAGTATACTTATCGCTCAAATAATACAGAGCTCTAGTGGAGTCCTCGATATCAATCCCACATAAAATATTTTAGAGGCTACATGCTAAGATTATAAAAATCAATTCAGAATTACAACTAAATTGAAATTGCCTATCTATCACTAATACACAATCGACAATAATATGAAGTTTAAATTAAACTAGTTCTACTTACAAATAACTAATTTTACTAAAGTGAAGTTCAAATATATAAGCAAGAATATTTCTCCTTTGTTAAGATTTTTAAGTGAATAGATAATTAGAATTAGTTTAAAATAGTGTTGTGCCAAATAGGAGCATACCTATTCTTTACCCTTTGGTCCAGGCATAAAGAACATTGACTAATCGTATGCTTGGTTATTGAATCTGCGGCAAGGCTGGGAGAATACCGGCTCTCTCTTCGGAGCTCCCACGTTCCCCTCGCCTGAGGGCTAACATCTACACTTCAACACCCAAATGATAAGGCCGAATTGAGGATTTTAGCCTGTCACTCTAAAATATCCAATTCTACGCTCGATGAATATTACTTCCCTATTTATTTGCACTATACTTCCAAGGACTTTGACCTCCCTGAATCTCAGATGTAATCTTTACTATAGTTGTTAAACTCAACATATTTTAACTATTCAATTGGCCAGATTGAAAGTAAATTAAGAATTTAGTAAAAGATTATCACAACTTCTTTAAATTTTTATGGCACACTAATTCTATTAATCATTTCACAAAAATTTCAAAACTAGGAGAAAGATAGAAAAACTACTCAGATTTCATGGAGATGATACAATAAAACTTGGATTTCATATATAAAAGTAAAATTCTACAAACTAAAGTAAATAAACACAACTTATCTTAAATTCCTCCATAAGCAAACTCCTTGAAGTTCCTCTGAATCTCTTCCTTTCTTTACAGTGTGCAAAATTCTCATTCAAAACAATAATGCAGAAGAGATCTCTCATTTCCCTTCTACTCTTACAATCCTTCGAAGAATTTCTCACCAATATCTCTATATGAACTGACTATTTAACACTCACTAAATAACAATAATGGACACTAGTGGACTCTCTATTTTACACTAAGTGACTCTTAGAAGACCCTAAAAGGACTTGATAAGTACTCTTAGTGATTTTTAGAGGACCCAAATAGGACACTTTTTCGGCCTAGAATTGTTCTTTTTAAAGTTGTTGAAGAGTCTCTAAGGGTTTTCCAAGCATCCCTTCAAAAATCATCCACATTCGACGTATTTTGTGAAAGAACGATCGATCCCATCGTCGGCGGCCTCGAGCTCGGTCGTTGGCAGCCTTCTAGAAACACTGCCTTGAACTAGCCCCACTGTCGGCGACCTCGACCTCCACCGTCAGCGGCCTCCCTTGAAATATGTTATGAACTCTCGGGCAAATCACGTCGTCAGCGCCATCGACCTCGCCGTCGGGGCCCTAGGTCAAATTTTCATAATTTAATCCTTTTTCTCCAAATTCGATCCTTTTTGCATATTTTCACTCCAATGTTCTTAAATCTTCATACCTGCAGAAAAACACCAAAAATACCCCCACTTTAAAATGCAATATCATCACAATCAGTATAAAATAAGCATGAAAATCTTAACATTTTTCCTTGGATCACTGTCCACTTTATAAACCTAAGAACTCGAGCGAGAATCAACCAAATCACATGGGTTTTATTCTTAGAGTTTCATCTGACCTAGACAAATCTATCCATACAGTTTATATGGTATGAAATAAGGTCTACATATGTATAAGACCAGAACAATCTTGGGATGAAGAATGAGTTCAATACCTTTGTCTGAGAGGGGAGGCCTCAATCAGATGGCTGTGGTGGCTTCGATTGGTCTCAACGAACCTCCAGATGGAGCCTTGTGCTATGTTGAAATGTCTGGACTTGAATTCGACCAAGGCCGATTTCAGGTGTTGATCAAAGTCTAGTGCAGAGGCTTTCTATGATGAGGCTTTGATGGGGGGATCCTCTTCTTCTAATGCTGTGAAGGTGTGGGTGCAATTAATTTGAGTTTGGCGCACTGTGGAGCTGTGGTGGAGTTTGTCTTGGTTCCGGCTAAGATTTTAGTGGAGAAATTGCTCTCAAACAGAGGGAAGCAGAAGGGTAAAATGGTTGGAATGAGTTCTGGGAGGTCTAGAGAGTCTCTTGTGAGGTTTTGACAGAATTTCCTCAGGAAATTTTCAGCACCTGGATTTTAGCCTTGAAGGGTGGTTTTTATAGCCATGGCTAATTGGCTGAGCTCAGGGCTTGGCTTTGGGTGCTTTAGGTCGCTTAGGGTGAGGGCAGAGCAGTGCCATTGATCACTGAGGGGATGCCTCACTGACAAAGCTCAATATTGAGTTTTAAGGGGTATGGGGGCGCTCGAACTGAGCTGTGTCGGTGGCTACGGCGGCCGGCAAGGACATGTAAGATGGCTAGCAGAAGCCTAGGAATGTAAGGAAGGCCACGATGCATTTAATTAAGCATGATGGTTGCTTGTTCAAGGGTTAAGGGGGAAGCCTGTGCTGGCCGAAAAGGGAAGGACCCATTGGTCCCTAGTGAGGGACCTTTGTTCCATGGCTCAATGAGCTTGGGTTGGGTCAGGTCAGACCACTCCTAGGGGTCCTAACAAAGGCTGCCATGAAGTTGATTTGGTCAATTTGGTTCAAGTTAGGTAATATTGGGTCATGGGTTTAATTTAGGTCACATTTGGTTTAGATTGGGCTAGGTTTGGTTTGGGCTTGGGTTATACCCAATTGTTTATTCAAAGTGATGTATAAGATTATCATAAAGTGTTTGGAAGGGGATTGGGTGGTTTTGAATAGGTTTGGGGGTTCAATTTGGCTTAATTTGGGATTTTGGTCAATTTGGGGCAAGTTGGCTTAGCTTAGATTTAAGTTAAGCTAGGGTTGGGTAAAAGACCAATTGAAGGTTCCAAATGGTCTAGGGGGATATTATAAAGAGTTCCCAACATTTATTGGTTGAAAATTATAGGGTTAGGGTACTCAATTTGGTGGATTTTAGGTATATGGCATGTTTGGGTCAAAATTTTGGAAATTTAGCTCAAATGGGTTTGGGTGAGGCTTAGGCTCAAATTGGAGGCAATTGATGGTTCAATTTTGTTTAGAGAAGTGTTATGAAGAGTTTACAACATGGATTGGGAGAGAATTGATTGTCATTGAGTCATTTTGGAGGATTTGGGTATTTTAAGTGAAATTGAACTCAAATGTAAGTAAAATTGAGTTTGCATTTGGTTTAGATTAAGGATGGAGATGTTGAATTAAAGTTTGGAATTGAAATTGGGCAAGATTGGGGGCAATTGGGTGGACATTAGGCTTAATTTAGGTACTTTTGGGTTAAATGAGTCAAATTGAGGCTTTTGGTTAAAATGGGCTAAATTGGTCAAATTGGGTCATGTGGTAGTTAAGAGAAATGAAATTGGGAATAGTTGGGAGGTTTTAGGATTTTTTTCAGAATTTTTGAAAATTTTGGATTTTTGAGCTGAGAGGGGCATTTTGGTAATTTTGCAAATTTTGGGGCTATTTTGAAAATTTTGGTAAATTTGGGTGATTTTGATCAATTTGAGTGGTAGGGAATATTTTGAAATAGTTCTTGGAGAAAAATGGGTAATTTGGATAATTTTGGGAATTTTTGTGGATTTTAGGGTTTTAGGGGTATTTTGGGTAGATTTAGAGACAAGGGATCAAAAATAAAAATTTTGGAAAATTTGAGGTTGGTTGAAGGTGAGTAGTTTGGAAATGTTTAGATTGAGCCATGAACTAGGGGTAACCCTTATTTGGTCCTTTATGTGTTGGCACTAATGAAACCTTTAGCTTGGGGCTAAGACCTTGGAGAAAACCACACAAATGAGTTTCCAAAGAGTTAGGAGACCAAGGTGAGATGTATTTTTCTTAGGTTTGTGAGTGTGAAGTGTATGTAAGCCCCAGAACTCCCAGGGCAAATCCTAAGGTCTGACCATCTATTGGAGATTTCCTTGGGCTTCCTTATGCTTTGGCCTCTTCCTCCCAAAAGCTGGAGGTTAGGCCTTAAGCATATGAAAACTCCCACTGAAGTGAGAAAAGTTTGAATTTCTAAGGGGGAGGATTCTAAGGCTATTCTTCTAAGAAAGTCACCAGGAGAGTTTTATGGCTAGACTGTAGGCTATTTTAAAGAAAGACTAGACCTCAACGAAAAGTGAGGTCAATACCAACTTGAACCCACAGCGCAACCAACAGCCTCACCCCCAATAATTACAAATAAATAAATAAATAAAAATTATGCCTATAAGGGAAAATTTGAAGATTTCCAAACCCTTCAAAAAAAGAATTCAAAGAAACAAAACTTAATAGTTAGACATATGAATTAAGGATTATATATTTGAAGCCAAAAATCATAAGTATACCCCTTCCAACGTTAATATTCAACAAATGAAAAATAAATAATTAATTAACATATTAACTAACTAAGAGCATGCTTATTCAACAATGAGGAACTAATGCAAAACATAAGTTATACAACTAAACATTAAGCCTAAGTATGAACTTAAGGAGTGCTCTTAATCTCTTCCTAGAAGTCATAAGCACACATTTTAATGATGAAACTAATCACAAACAATTCTGAAATAATTATTAATGTTAAAAGTAAGTAGAACCCCAAACTTTGAGATAAAGTAGGTTAAGACAAGAATAACTAGGATATAAAAATATCCTCTATCAAGTAAAATTTTCATTAAGTACTTAGTAAACCAACATAACAAACTATGAAACAAAAATCCAAATAAAAAACAAAATAACCTAAAATTTGAATGTCATTAAAACATAAATTGAACTCTAAAATTTATTAAAACTAAACAAAACTTTGTGAGGAAGCCTTGGATGAGATAACCCATAGTTACTAACATGGATTCCTCAGGTCACTATGATTAACCAGATCACAAACCTAACGAAACCATTAGATATTAACTGGGTTGTCATAAAAATAAATTAAATTAATTAAAGAAAATCATAGCAAAAAATCAAATTAAAAGTCAAGCAAAAGTAAAACAGCATAAAATGTATCAATTCAAAAAAAAAAATTGAAAGTCATTAAAACGTAAGTTAAACTCTAATGAACAAACAAAACCAAATGCAACTTGAACAATAATAATAACTAACTTATAGGTCTATGAAGATCTCTTGGATAATGCAACCCATGGTTGATGATAAGATTCTTTCATCATGATTGGCTAACCACTTCTCTTATCTAAATAGATATAAACCTAACGATCTTAGGACGACGAAAGGTCGTAGGCTTCTTGTCCTGGTCGTGTTAAATAAAAATGAATATTTTCACTTCACCAGTTCACCCACCTTTAGATGTCATAAGGCACTAACCCTTTTAGATGTCATAGAAGTAGATAAAAGTTGTGTTATAATTATTGTGCTTGCTCTTTAGATGCTTCTTAGGATGAGTAGATGACTCTCTGTTGCACTAGATTGTGATATATTTTCTTTGCATGTTTCTAAGCCGCCATAATATGCTTAGGATGTGTTACCTCTGTTTTTTAGAGTTATTGTAACTAAAATAAAGTAAGCTGCTATAGTAACATAGGGTTTACCTTTTGAGTCATCATTATTTTTAGAGTTAGGAATAGTTTTGGTCGACTGAATATCGACGTTTGAACCATCTAAAAGAAGACTAAACACGAAGTAAATGATGAACCTCAACAAAATCAACAATGATGGTTCGTATGATATCAACAAACGAGTCTGACAGAGGACTATAAGTGGTACACACTGATCCTCCTTGTCCTTTTGTTTGCTCGATAGATCTGCCTCATTTTAAGTTGGTGTTTTGTTTTCTCCTTTTGCCTGGATTACTAGTAGGCTCATCTAAGAACTAAATTTTCTATCCAAGCCAAATAAAAAATCTATACTTAGCTTTTCAAAATCAAATAAAACCCATAAGAAAAAAAATTGCAAAATCATTGCATTCACATTCCTAGCAAACAATATGCATATAAAATAATCTTGATTTGAAAAATAAATAAAATTGAGCAAAAACTCCTTTTTGATTTAAAAATATGAATGAGAATATTACCATAGCCATATGCATAATCAGTTTTCTCTCATTCCATGTACTTCATATGCTCAGAAATTACACAAATAGGAGGATGGTTTTTCATGCATAACTTAAAAAGCTGGTCTTCTAAACATTCATCATAAATTACATGCATAACCTATTACATAGCCTGCTTTAGTTCACTTGACACTAAAATTTAATTACAAAAAATAAAATACTTAAGTGTGGTAAGCTTTAAAAATATTAAAATTTAAATTGTAAGAACATATTCACATTATTTATAGGAAATCTTGCATACCATACATACTTAGGTAGCATGATTTATAATCAAGTAGTAAGCATACTACTAATAAAACAATAATCTACTCTATCTTGCATCATTACGACCGATCATTCATGGTTTTAAGTGCGATTAGGTGGTTTAGATGACAACCCTTTCGAGGCAAAGGTTGTAACTCTATTGCATTTTGTTGTTCGTGTGTTCTATTCTTTTAGGTTATAGTTCCAATGTCTTACTTCTTTTAGTAAACTTCACCTTAGCTTTAAGATTCTAAGGTTGCTTATCTAGTTAAATCATATATCCTCACCTCTTGAGCCTTCTCATTATCATATATAATACGATAGAAGCAATAACTTTCTAACAATATATCAAGATGAAACATCAAATAATTTTTTCAAAATCATTAAAGTTGAACAATATGATAGTTGAGATGTCATTGAGTTTCTTAGTATGACTAACATCTTTTAGCTTTTTTTTCCTTTAAGTTCCGATAATAACTTCCACTTCTGAGCCTTTCCCATTTGAAATTCCTATTAAAAAATTGTAGTAGCCTAATCTTGAAGACAACCATAGCCTTAATCGAGAGTTTTTCTTAAAAAATTTTGATTACTTAAGATGTAGTTAACTATAAGGGCTTGCTCTTATAGGAAGTTTAAGGAGTTCATATTAATATAAACCCAATCTAGTTTTAAACTACATAGGGAAGATATTTTATCAATTTTAATCATAGACTAATGAAATATCTAAAATTTCTTAATTTAAATAATCAAACCCATCATAAAGTGATATTTCTCTCTTTCGAGATAGTATGTTATTTTTTATGCCTATTTTGGCCAGTTAAATATCTTAATCTTTAAAACTACACTGTATTTGAAGCCCTACATCGAAAAATAAAATCAACATTACACAGGTGTATCCGTGAATATTCTGTTCAAGTCAATGTTTGACAAGATGATATTGAGGAATGACCGTTTGATAGAGACAGCTAGACTACTTTATAGTTTCTTTGGAGGAAAAAGGAGGCCATGAGAATAATAACTCTAATGGTCACCCGGGGAGAGGGTGAAAAAAATACACTAACATGAAGAATGTTTTGGTGTTTGATTCACCACCAACCTATAACACAATCATCTGACAACCCCTACTCAAAGACTTCGAAGCTATCACATCTACATACTGCATAGTAGTGAAGTTTTCAGGCAATGAAGATGTCATCATCGTTTGGGGTAACTTAGAGCAGCTTCGAACTTGCTATCTTCAGACAGTTGGAAGCTTGGAGCAAGAGCTGCTTAATCTCCATAACATGCGTGAAGGGGGCCTTGAGACCCGGGGGATCATTCTTCAAATTCCTATGACTAACAATGAGCATGGTAAATTTTTTATAATAAGTGAAGCTTTTGATGCAGGGTCGAAAGATGTACTGATCAAGACCCTCTAAAGTAGAAAGTTGTTTTTTCCTATTAGAGATATCAGTCAACATTGCTTGCTATCGACTGAATGTCAACCTTTCTTCTTGGTCAATGAAGTATAAAATGAAGTCTTAAATTGTTACCCTACCGAACCAAGATGCAAGGAGGTGTAGAAGCTACTAGAAGCAAGATATGTACGAGAGGTGTAATATATCAATCATGATGATGTTATGGAAAGCAAAAAAAAAGGAGCAAAGGATATGCATTGAATTTAACAACTTGAAACTTGCTTGCCCGAATGATAGCTACCTTTGTTGAGGATCGAGGCCCTAGTGGACTTAACAATTGACCATCTTGAACTTAGCTTCCTACATTCTTTCTTCAGGTACCACCGAATCAAGACGCACCCAAATGATGTGGAGAATAATGTTTTTATAATGAATGAAGGTGTATTTTGTTATGATGTAAGGCCCAGGCTTAAAAATGTTGATCTCCTAAACAACATCTCATAGATATAATTTTCTCTAACCAAAAGGGTTAAAACATTGAAATGTATGTGGATGATGTGTTAGTTAAGAGTAAATGATCTGATCAATACATAAGCAACTTAAAAGAAACCTTTGAGACACTTATAAAATTCAATATGAGGTTAAATTCACTGAAATTCTCTTTTGGAGAGATCCACAAGGAATTTCTCGGCTATCTATAGCCATACCAAAAAAGTACAGGCATTCTTTTACATGACAACTCCTTCAACAAGAAAATTTATGAGCCAACCTGTAACTTCGTAGGTATGAGCTGATTCATCTCCAAGCCGGGTGACAAATAGTTCAGCTTTCTTCAAAACTTTAAGGAAAGTAAAGAATGATACTTGGTCTAAAGAATGTGAACTAGCTTCAAAAAGTTAAACTAATCCTTAATGTTTCCACCACGTATCCAAATATCCAAGCTAAACAAAGTGCTTTCCTTATACTTAAGAGTAGGACCTTAAGCCATCAGTCTGGTCCTAGTCATAGAAGAGCTTAAGAAATAATTCTTAGTCTACTATTTCGTCCAAGTCCTCAGAGGAGTTAAACTCAAATGCCCCATTATGGGGAAGCAAACCTTTGTTCCAGTTGTTTTATCTCACTGGCTTTGGCCATACTTCTAGACAAATTCGATGTGGGTCATTACTGACCACCCACTCAGATATGTTCTTACTCAGACAAAACATTCTGGTCAGCTTCTCAATTGGGTGGTTGATGCGATACGACTTTATATATGCTTTAAAATACAAAAATTTGATACCACTTTTTAGAATATTTAATTCCTGGTAAATGGCTTCAAAAACTTGATGTGCGAGGTTTACTTTTATAATTTTATTTTTAGATTTTATTATAATTATTGTAAAAGTTACAATTTTAAATGCAAGTATACGTATCGTTCAAGTAATACAGGGCTCTAGTGGAGTCCTGGTTGTCGATCTCATAAGGATAGTGAATTTATAAAAAGTAAGAAATATAAGAAATATTTTGGAATTTTCAAATTAAATGCAAATTATAAGTACCTTTATATATATATATATATTCAAACTTAATTTACTAATAATTTTTACAATAAGCAAGTAAGCAGTAAAGTAAGCAGTAATTAAAATTCAATGCAAGTATAAAAACGACTTTCTCCTTTTCAACTATTCCAAGATTTATAAAATAATTATCTTTTGAAGGGAATTTAGATTATGATATTGTGCCAAATAAAAGCATTCCTATTCTTTACCTTTGGTCCAGGTGCAAAGAACATTGACTAATCTATAGATAGGCTCAGGATATTTTTTTAGTAGAATGGGTTAATCTAGGCTCACACTACTAGATGTCTAAGGGTAGATATGGTCGGCCCTACCAGTGACCCGTTACCTTTATATAAACCAAATTATTAGAATTTAGTCTGTCAATCTAAAAACTAATTAATTTTACGCCCAATAAATATTATCTTCCTATTTATTTGCACTTCACCTTAAATAATCCGAGTATAGCCTGCGATTACCTAAAGATACATGTGATATCTACTAGTTAAGAATTTATCTCTGTATAGGTTTCAAAATTCTTCAACAGGTTTTAACAATTTAAATGGCCAATTTAAAAAGTAAACTGATATCAGATAGTAATATCATCACAATGTTTTAAAATATTTTAAATATAATTTTCCTACAAAATTTAATTAATTTATAATCTTTTCATAGTTGAAAGAAGAAAGATAACTAACTACTCAAAGCACATTGAAATAACACAACAAAACATATTTATAAAACTTTGAACCAAAGTACAAATACTTATCTGAAGTGTTCCTTCAAGTGATCCACTGACTCCTACTGACTCCAAAGCAATGATGAAAGAATCCAACAACAACAACACACAATAAATACTCAAAATAAACTAACTAGATACAAAATAAAGTGGCACAGAAGGCTCCAAAGCAATGATGAAAGACTCCAACAGCAACAACACACAATAAACACTCAAAATAAACTAACTAGATACAAAATAAAGTGGCACCCTAAGTATGGAAGAGACTAAATAAAATTAAAGAGGAGAGAGAAGATGCTAAAATGGGTATGTGTACTAAGAGGGGGGGGGGGGTTTGGTGCGATTTTCTTTGTAGAATGGGCTCCTATTTATAGAGCTCTAAATTTGACCAGGGGTTGCTTAAGGCACCTCGTCATCCAAATTCAATGTATCTTCTAGAAGATAACTGACCCACTTTTAATATTTATGCAATTTATGTTTATAGAAACGGCACCAAAAACTTGATCCCGCTTTAAATATAGAGTTATGATTTAAGGTATAATGTGGATTCTACGCAAGTATACGTATCGCATCGAGTAATACAGGGCTCTAGTGGAGTCCTGGTTATCGATCCCACAGAGAAGTTTTTAACAGATTTCTTATCAGCTAAATTAAAAGGAATTACTTACTAATATAGTAAACGGTAATTAAAAGTAACTATTGCAAACTAAAGTAAACTAATGCTTGAAATAAGTTGATTTAAATAATTCAGAAAAAGTATATTTCTCCTTGTTTTTGGAAAATTAAGTGAATGATGAATTAAATAGAATTTTTAAATTGTATTGTGACAAATATGAGCATTCCTATTCTTTACCCTTTGGTCCAGGTGCAAAGAACATTGACTAATCCTATGTTTGATTACTGAATCCGTAGGCTAGGCTGGGAGGATACTTGTTGCCACTTCGAGCTCCCATGTTCCCCTCACTCGAGGGCTAACATCTACACTTCGACTCTCAAACAATAGGACCGAATTGAATATTTTAGTCTGTCACACTAAAATATCCAATTCTACGTCCGATAATTAATATTTCTCTATTTATTTGCACCCGCCTTCCAAGGCTTTTGAATTCCCTGAATATTGGATGTAATGTTTACTATAGTTGATAATTCAACATATTTTAACAACTCAATTGGCCAGATTGAAAGTAAATTATGTTTTAAGTAAAAATTACCACAATTTATTTTAATATATTAGGTGCTTCTATTTAATTTCATCAATCCGCTTAATTTTCAATAACAAGGAGAAAGACTGAGAAAACTACTCAGAATGCATGGGAACAAAACAAAGCATGGATTTCATTTAAAGTTAACAACAATAAACAAAGATACTTATCTTAATTTCCTCCCCAAGCAGGCTCCTTGAAGTTCCTTTGACTTTTCCTTCTACTACAGCAACTTCTAAATAGCATTCAAATAAACTAAAGAAACTCACTAAACACACTCAGACTTACATAAAAGAATCTAGAGAAACTTTTTTAAGACTCAAAAGACACACTAAGACACTAGAATTCGGCCTCTATTTGTAGAGGTAAGCAAAGGTCCAAGGGGTGCTTAAACATCTCTTCAAAAAGTGTCCGGGTTCAATGTATGTGTATTTTGAACTGGCTCGCCGTCGGCGAGAAACGACCTCGCCGTCAGCGGGGCTTCTAGAAAGTCTTCAAATCACGCGATCTCGCTGTCAGCGGGCTCGGGCTCGCTGTCGGTGAGGTAGTTATAATTCCTTCAGAAATTCTCTTCACGATCTCACCGTCGACGGCCTCGATCTCGCCGTCGGCGAAGTAGTTATATTTGCATGAATTTCCTCCTTTTTGATCCAAATTCGCTCCATTTCATGCTTTTTGTTTCCATCACTTATAAATCTTCATTCTTGCAATAAAATAAAGAAAATACCTTTCTTTAAAGTGCAATTTCATCAAAAATAGATATGAATTTCTTAATGAATTTTTCTGTGATCAAAATCCCCCTAACTTAATTATTACTTGTCCTCAAGTAATTTTGATACTAAATAAAAATAATGATTTCTATAATAGAATTTTTCAATTCAGATAATATGAATTAAATTCAAATAACATTATAATAAAGTTAAATATAAATATTTCTGAGTTATTAAATTAACTTTATAGATATACGATTATTTAGTTATCAGGTCTAAGATTTCTAGCTTTCTATTTATTTCAGGAATGACTATATTTAAAATAGTAAATTACTTAAGATATTTAGATGATAGGAAGTTCGAGAAAATATTATTTAGTAAAGTACCAATCCATAAATATAAGTTTAGAAATATATTAAGTTTTACTCTTTAGGTTGATCCCATTGAAGCCAATTTTTGATAAGGCATCTCCTCAAGCTTCTCCTCACTTATGTTTTTCTTTTCTTTTCTTTTTCTTTCCTTTTTCTTTTCTTTTCTTTTCTTTTTCAAGTGAGGATTACTGTATCTAGATAGCCTGTTAATAATTTTGAACTTCAATTTCTCTTCCTAAATTTTGAAACTTAAAATATTTCTTTGCTTTTATATATTTCATTGTCTTTACTTCATTGTGTTTCTATCCTTTCTTTTTCACTTAAATACTTAAGAAATTTCAATTTTTAGAATATAGTTTCCCTTACTTTAAATAGTTTACTATATTCTTATTCCTTTTAACCAAATATCTTATTCCATTAATTAATTGAAGTACTAGAAATATTTTCTTTAACTTTATATAATAATTAAATAAAGTAACTCATGTTTATTAAATTGAAAAACTACGATAGAAAATCATTTAATAATAATTTTTGAAAATAGAAATTGAGAACAAATTTAATAATTAAATTTGTATTTTTACCCTCCCCCAAACTTAAATTTTTCTTTCTATACTATATAGTGAAAAAGGGAAAGTATATAAAAAAAATTCATCATACCTTTGAGCTTTAGGTATCTCTTTTCTTTGAAATTTTTGCAGACTTTTTCATTTCTTACAGAACCTGTACTGTTAGTATTCTTCCATACATATATAATATTTAAAAGAAAGTGCAGGGATGGAAATTTTAAAATAAGTATCAAACATAACAATTGAAAACTTAATCTATTACTACACATACAATCAACTAATCTACTTTCAAACATATTAAAACACCCTAAACAATGTTTAATATTCATAACTTATAAAAACTTTAAACTAACATCCTATATTTAAAATTTTGCAAACTAATTTAACACACATAAGAAATCTAATATTACGGCTAAAGAAAACAAACAAACATACCAAGTCCAAAGTCCATAGAGAGTACGGAAATATTACACACAGAATAATAAAGTTTTCAAAACAACAAATCTAAACAAACTAAATAAACTGAACAAAAGCTCTAATCTTCTGCATCAAAATCCCAAGCTATGTCATCTCCACGATCTCCGAAGTCGAGAAGGTCGAGCAAGTGCAGTACTTGTGAATATCGGGGGCACTCGGGAAAGACAACATCTAAATCACCACTCCTATATCGACGTTCAACTTCATAGTATGCAATCTCGTACTCTGAATGTCGCTGGAGATATTCGCTATCATAATCGTGTCTTCTTTCCAAGCCTCCGATCCTTTGATATATATGCTCAAATCTTCTTTCCATATTTTCTCCAAATAATTCAAAACCCTTTCTATTCAGGGTTAATTCATTTATCAGATCTTGAAGGGTAGGAGTGGTGTACTGAGGGGGTTCATAACTAGTAGAGGGTATATCTCTACTTGAAGAAGGTACATAATCCCTTGTTCCAGATCTCCATCCTTCGTGGGATTCATATTTCTTTATATTAGCCTGAGAAAGGGGTTTCATAGGTTCAATCCATTCTTCATTCTCTCTTGCTTTTACCCCAGATAATTGACAAAGTGCATAAATAAGACCAGGATGTCCTAGTCCTCCTCCACTTTCATTTCTAGCAGTGGCTAATATGTTTTTATAAATAACATTTCCCACATTAATACTCTTACGGTTACGAATACGAAATTCGAAGCTGCTTTCATCTCTTGTTACCTCACTATGGTGGTAGGTAGGTAACAAAGTAGAACAAATAAAATAATGCCAGGCTTTAGATGTTGCATTTAGCATAGAAAGAGGGAAGTTTACTCGTTCCCGCTGCTTTATCTTCCAGACTCCTTTCCCATCAGTGAGAAAGTCAATTACCTCTTCTAGTGGTCCTTCCATAGTTCCAAAAGTTTCATACTCACTGGTGTAGGTGTCTCGTACTTCATAATAAGCGTTTATTCTAGCAGCATTGAAATCTACAAAAAATCCTCTAACCTTAACCGGGGCATCTTCAGCCTGTGTTAAATTTGTATAAAATTCCTTCACCACTTCCACCGCGGCTCTGTTGGTCACGTAACAGAAGTTTTCCCATCCTCTCTCTTTTATAACTCGCTCCACTTCTCCTTCTGGATTCTTAAAAACTCGATATTGTATGCACTTTCTTGCTTGAATGTTGTGGAAATATCTGGATTGTGCCCTTGCATTCACGAAACGAGTTTCATCGTAATCCAATCGTCGCCTTTGTCGTGGAGCCATTTATTGATCTGTGAAATTTGAAAAAATCTTAACTAAACTCTAAAATATAACTAAGAAAGCTTCCTACAACATCTAAAATCCATTTAAATCAATTTCCATGAAATTCTTCCAAGTATTTTCTCCACATTTCAGTTTTTTTCAAAATTCTCCAATGTAGAAGAAATTCATGGTGAAAATCAAAAATTTTTGCATAGGAGTGAAGCTCTTACCAAGGGAAGATGAAATCCGATGTCAAAAAGTGTTGAAATCGCTTCAAATCCGAGATCTCTCAAGCCCTAGGTCGGTTTTTTCGAAGTTTTGAGGAAGGGGATGATGAATAGTGTTGGTTGACTGGTCAAATATAGGTCTTTTCGTGATCTCGCTGTCGGCGAGCTAATTAATTTCATAAGGCAAAAGTTTCAGGAAAAATCCGCCGTCGGCGAGCTCGGTCTCGCTGTCAGCTGGTTTTCTCGCTGTCGGCGAGATAATTCTTGTCGTCGGTGAGGTTCCAAAAAATTTTAAATTTTTGAAATTCGTCAATTATTTTTAACCTCGATTTGCCTTTAATCAATCTTCCGATCACTTAATTTAATAATAATACGAAGATTAGATACTTATACTCACAAAAAGTCACATGACACAAACAATATAACTTTATATATGAAATCCATGAAACTTACAATTTTCACACTAACAACTTTAACACATACTTAACCTAAATGTTCAAATCCATAATACTCAGCATCGCAATCCACACCACAACACTCTAAATGCTTGAGACATAACAATTTACATAAAATCTCATCAAATGCGAGATGATCAAATCAAACTTCGACTCATAATAAAATCTAAATCCAAATCGACACATATATACATAAATATATGACATAAACATAGAAATCTTTCCTACTCTTCGGTTGTACGAACTAACATCTTCTACGATATTTCCGATGCAACGCGAGTGCACGAAATAAATTGTACAAAGTCACGAAAGGGAATTCTGCGAGTAGATTCTTCATTAATCCATCCTTTCTTTCTTAGTAGATGAATAAAGCGGCCTCAGGATGTCGAGTATGATCAAAATGCTCCTTCATTCTCCAATCGATATGATCGAAAATATCGGAGATATTGTCACATGGAATTCATCACATTTGCGACTCTTTTTCCAATCCTTTAATCTTCTTGAAAATGAAGTTAATCTTATCGATAAAGGGTCTTGCTAAAGGATTGTTACGTGATGCTACGTCGAAATAATGGTAATCTCATCATTGTTATCCAAAGTGGGAAACATATCGGTAGGATCCGGTGGTTTCCATGGTAAAAGTACTTTTTCCCAAGCCTCGTAAGAAACTTGGTACTCGTTGCATAAAGCAAATATAGTAGATGAGTGTCCGAGTCCATGCATCGACCCATGCACAATTAATCCCAACGCGAGACTTTACTATTATTGATCCAACATCGATAGGTAATCCAATTTGAATACAATAATTTAATATAGCGCATTCCTTTGAAACTTTATTTACTCTCATGGTAGGTAATAATTTCGATGATATAAAGAAATGCCAGTGCTTCGACACAGGGTTTAGAAGTGATGCGGAAAAGCCGACATACCAGTCTTCTCGTAACTCCCGATCATGCGGTTCGTCGGTCGAGTATACGTAGATCTCGTTCATATTGTATCTTGAAGGCACGAAAGTTGGAATAATGACAAACAGAGGTATTCTCTATAGAAAATAATTCATTTACCCTTGAAGGAGTAAATGTTACCCATCTTCCTCGACGTACACATTTCTATTGTTGATCGCATGTAAATTAGAGTAAAACTCTTTAACTACTTTGGAATAACTACGGCGGATGTCGTATAACAAAATACCTCCCAATGCTTGCTGTGCGATCATTTCTTCGATTTTTGTAGTAGAATTCTCTACTCCTACGGTTGACAAATCCTCTTTCTTTAATAAGTCTTTTCTTCATCGAAGCCTTTGTTGAAGATACGGCGTGCCTCCGAGTCGACGAATTTTCTTCATTGAAAACTTCAGTTTTTGTGGTTTCTAAGAATTTGGTGGCCATTTTGGATGGAAAGGATTGGTCTCTAGTCGTTCCTAAGTAAGAAAATGGTGTAAAATCAGATTTGGAATAATTTCTTACGAAGGAATGGCTTAGATCCGTCAAAAACAGCATGAAAAATCTTTAAGAAACCAAATTTTTAACTACCTCGTCGTCGGCAGGAAGTTCCTCGCCGTCGGTGACTTAGTTATAAAACTGACTCAGGTCATGACACACGATCTCGCTGTCAGCGGGCTCGGGCTCGCTGTCGGCGAGATTCGTAAAAATCGCCCAATTTCGCTGCGAGTGCCGAATATTTTACGATTTCATCGTATAAGTTAAACTTTGTGATGATTCTAATTAAAAATTTGAGTAGTAAGATTTGTTTTAATAATATAGACTCACTAATTTGCGAGATAATTAAAATAAAAGACTATTATGGGTTGCCTCCCATAAAGCGCTTGGTTTAACGTCTTCGGCCCGAGCCTAATTTAGTTAGTGTTCGGGTTGACTAAGCATTAAAACCTCTTTAAAATTTGGTCTTCTACCTTCGAAATATGGTTTTAATCTATGTCCGTTTACTTTAAATCTATGTCCTGGTTTTGGATCTTTAATTTCTATAGTTCCATATGAAAATATTTGAGTTATGGTGAAAGGTCCTAACCATCAAGATTTTAATTTCCCAGGAAATAATTTCAATCTAGTATTATAAAGCAAAACTTCTTGTCCTGGTTCAAAATTTCTCTGATTAATCTTCCGATCATGCCATAATTTCATTCTTTCTTTATAAATCCTATCATTATTATACGATTCGTTTCTTAATTCTTCCAATTCATTTAATTGCAACAATCTCTTCTCACCAGCTTCTTTCATATTATAATTAAATTCTTTAATCGCCCAATATGCTTTATGTTCTAATTCAGCTGCAAGTGGCGAGTTTTTCCATATATAAGCTCGTAAGGAGTCATTCCGATCGGAGTTTTATAAGCGATCCTGTATGCCCATAATGCGGTATCTAGTCTTATATACCGATCTAATCTATTAGGGTTTACTGATTTTTCTAATATACGCTTAATCTCTCGATTAGAAACTTGATTAATCCTTTAGTTTGTGGATGATAAGCGATTGATATCTTATGCATAATATTATAATTTTCTACTTAGTTTGTGAATATATTTGTTTCTAAAATGAGTTCCTCCGTCAGTGATAATCACTCTCGGCATTCCAAATCTAGTAAAAATATTTTTCATTAAAAATTTTGAAACACTCTTAGCATCACATCTAGGTAAAGCTTGTGCTTCGAACCATTTGGAGACATAATCAACAGCTACTAATATGTATGAGTTTCCAAATGAAGGAATAAAAGGTCCCATGAAATCTAATCCCCAGAACATCAAAAATTTCAACTCTAATATAAAATTCGAGAGGCATTTCATTTTTCCTTGATATGTTTCCTAGTCTTTGGCATTTATCGCGGGTTTTTATATATCTATATACATCTCTAAATAGAGTAGGCCGGTAGAATCCAGATTGTAGAATTTTATATGCGGTTTTATCTGTCCCAAAATGTCCTCAAAATCGGAATCATGACATTTTTGAATAATTGGTTCGGTTTCTTCATAAGGCACACATCTTCTAATGATTAGATCCTTACATTGCTTATATAAGTATGGTTCATCACAAAAGTATGTTTTAGTATCGTGAATGAATTTTTTTACGTTGTTGCAAAGTTAATATAGGTGGTAAAATGTTACTTACAATATAATTTACTATATCGGCATACCGATGTATTTTCGACTCATTAATATTATAAAGTTGTTCATCGGGAAAAGCATGCAAAATTTCATTATCAGTATCAGATAATTCATGATTTTTTATTCTTGATAAATGATCTGCAATTTAATTATTAGTTCCCTTTTTGTTAATGATTTCAAAATCAAATTCTTGCATTAATAATATCCATCTGATTAATCTTGGTTTAGAATCTTTCTTTTGCATTAAATATTTAATGGCAGAATGATCATTATGTACAACACATTTAGTTCCTATTAGATAATGCTGAAATTTATTAAAAGCATATACAACTGCTAATAATTATCTTTCAGTAACTGTATAATTTATTTCAGCATCATTTAGAGTTTTACTTAGCATAGTATATAACTTTGAAAATCTTATCATATCTTTGCCCGAAGCACTGCTCCTATAGCATAATCACTAGCATCACACATAAGCTCGAATGGTTCCTCCCGATTAGGTGAAACTATTATAGGTCTTGTAATTAATTTATCTTTTAATAATTCAAAAGCATTCGGACATTCGGTTGTAAATTCAAATTTCTTGTCCTTTTCGAAGTTGGCATAGAGGTTTAGTAATTTTTGAAAAATCTTTAATATAACGTACGTAGAATCCGGCATGTCCAGAAAACTTCTTACCCCTTTCACCGTAGTTGGAGGTGGTAATTTAGGTATAACTTGAATTTTTGCGAAGTCTACTTCCATGCCTTTTTCGAAATTTTATGCCCTAATATAATGCTGCTTTGTAACCATAAATTGACATTTCTCCCGATTAAGAACTAAATTAGTTTTCTCACATACTTCAAATACTTTTTCAAGATAATTTAAGCATGTGTCGAATGTTGTTCCAAATACGAGAGAAATCATCCATAAATACTTCATTCCATTATCGATTAATTTACTAAATATAGACATCATACATCTTTGGAATGTTGCAGGTGCATTACATAATCCAAAAGACATTCTTCGAAAAGCAAAAGTTCCATAAGGACTAGTAAATATAGTTTTATCTTGATCCTCAGGAGCAATTTGTATTTGATGATAACTGGTATATCCATCTAAGAAACAAAAATATTTATGTCCGGCTAATCTATCTAACATACGAGTGCTAGAAATGGTAAAGGGAAGTGATCTTTTACGGTGGCTATGTTTAATTTTCTATAATCGATACATATTCGCCATCCAGTACCTTGTCTTATAGGGATAAGATCATTATTTTCATTAGCTTTGACGAGTCACCCCTCCTTTTTTAGGTACACGATGAATTGGGCTTACCCAGTACTTGTCAGAAATAGGATATATAATACCATTATCTAACCATTTTAAAATTTCTTTCTTGACTACTTCTTTCATTATTGGATTTAATCTCCTTTGTGGATCTGCTTTAGGTTTATGTTCATTATCTAAAATAATTACGTGCATACAAATTGAAGGACTAATTCCTTTAATATCTGCTAAAGTCCAACCACAATTTTTTTTATATTTTTTTAATGTATCTAAAAGTTTTTGTTCTTGAGATTCATTTAATTCAGATGAAATAATAACTGGTAGAGTTGAAGAATTACCTAAGTAAGCATACTTTAAATGATTATGTAACATTTTTAACTCAAGTTCAAGAGGTTTAATAATTGATGGAACTATATTTTTTTCATTATTTTCTGTGTTATCCAAAAATTCAAAATTTTCTTGAATATAATCTAGTTCTTCCTTTATATCGGCTTTTTCAATTAATTCAATATTTTCTTTTTCTAATTTTTCTTCATAATATTCCTTAAAATGTTTTTTTTGTAAATGATCAAGTACTTCCATTCGAAAACATTCATCATCTTTTTTCTAGCACAGGATATTTCATTGATTTAGCAATATTAAAAGTAACTTTTTGGTCATTTACTCTCATAGTTAATTCTCCTTTCTGAACATCGATCATAGCTTTTCCCGTGGCTAAAAATGGTCTTCCTAAAATGATAGGAATTTATTTATCTTCTTCCATATCTAGAACAATAAAATCTACGGGGAAGATAAATTTGTCCACTTTTACCAATACATCTTCGATAACTCCCTTAGGATATGTAACGAACGATCGGCTAAGCGAAGAGTTACTTGAAGTAGGTGAAATTTCTCCCAATCCTAACCTTTTAAAAATTGATAGAGGCATTAGATTGATGCTTGCTCCTAAGTCACACAAAGCTTTTCCATAGAATTTTTCTCCGATAGAGCGAGGTATAGTGAAACTACCGGGATCTTTTAATTTTTCGGGAAGTTTTTTCTGAAGAATAGCACTACACTCTTCACTAAGTGCGACCATTTCATTATCGGTAAATTTTCTTTTTTTATTTAGAATATCTTTCATGAATTTTACATAGTTTGACATCTATTCTAAAGCTTCTACGAAAGGAATATTTATTGTTAATTTCTTTAAAATTTCAAGGAATTTAGCAAATTGTTTATCTTTTTTATGTTGAATTAGTCGTTGAGTAAATGGTGGTGGAGGTTTTTCAACAGAAATTTTTATAGGTATTGAAGGATTTTCTAAGTTTAGATCTTGTTGATTCTTTTCCTTTTCAATTTCCACTCCCTCTTTTTGACTTTCAAGTTCTTTCTGAATTTGAGGTTCTAATTCTTTTCCACTTCGTAATTGTATCGCTTTAATTTGTTCATTTCCTTTGTCTTTAGGATTTATTTCTACATTACTAGGAAATGTTCCAGGTATTCTATTATTAAGTGCAGTAGCGATATGTCTAAGTTGAGTTTCAATATTTTTGATAGGTTTGTTCCTTGATTTTGTAATTGGTTTCCTTGTATTTGTAATTGATTTCCTTGATTTTGTAAATGTTGACCCATATTTAATATTAATTCTTCTATAGATAATTTCTTATCTTTAAATCATGGGTTATTAAATCCAGGTGGATAATTAGATTTATAATTAGGATTTCCTTGATTAGATGGATTTCCTAATGGTTGTGTCATATTATTCATCCATGTTTGATTAGTTGTGTTATTATTCCAATTAAAATTAGGATGATTTTTCCATCAGGGATTATAATAATTTGCATAAGGATTATTGGGTGCGTTGTTAATTGCATTAATAGTTTCATATTAAGATTGGGATTTTATAAGTTGTCCGAGATGAATTTTCTTCTGATATATTTGGAGAGTAATTCATTCCAAAATGATCTAATTTTTTAGATATAGCAGCAATTTGTGAGGCTAATATAGATATTGCATCATTGTCATAAATACTAGCTATTTTCTTCGGATTCATTCTATCAGCAGGCCATTGAAAGTTATTGGTTGCCATTTCTTCGATTAGTGCATAGGCGTCATCAAATGGTTTTGACATTAATGATCCTCACGTGACGGCATCGATGATTGATCTTAAAGATCCTACTAATCCATTATAGAAAGTTTGAATAATTAACCGATACGGTAACGCATGATGTGGGCATTTCCAAAGAAGTTCTTTAAATCTTTCCCAAGATTCATATATTGACTCTCCATCAGCTGACTAAAAGAAGTTGTATCATTTCTAAGCTTAGCGAGTTTTAGATGGTGAAAAATATTTGGATAGAAATTTTTGTGATAATTCTCCCCAAGTTTTAATAGATTCGAGTCTTAATGAATTTAACCACATTTTAGCCTTATCCCTTAAAGAAAAAGGAAAAAGTCTAAAGTCTAATAGCATCGTTAGATACTCCCTCATATTTGAAAGTAGCACATAGTTCTAAAAAACTAGCAAGATGTAAATTAGGATCTTCGAGTAGTTGAACCACTAAATTGATTATTTTGTACCATTTGGATAATTGCGGGTTTAAGTTCGAATGAATTAACGACTACATCGGGGTTTTGAATAGTTAAATGAATTTCATCTAATGTAGGGTTGGCATAATCTCGTAATGGTCTTGGTTGATTGATATTTTTATTTTCGGGAATATTTGCCATTTGTGTTAAATTTATAATTTCTCTTTTTTGTTTTCTAATTCTTTTAATTGTACGCTCTAATTCTGAATCGTAATGTATTAAATTTTCGTTTCCAAATTTTCGCATACAATTTTATAAAATAGTCTGTTACTCTAGTAAATAATTTCTTTACTTCCCCGGCATCGGCGCCAAAAACTTGACCCACTTTTAATATTTATGCAATTTATGTTTATAGCAACGGCACCAAAAACTTGATCCTACTTTAAATATAGAGTTATGATTTAAGGTATAATGTGGATTCTACGCAAGTATACGTATCACATCAAGTAATACAGGGCTCTAGTGGAGTCCTAGTTATCGATCCCACGGGGAAGTTTTTAACGGATCCGTTATCGGCTAAATTAAAAGGAATTACTTACTAATATAGTAAACGGTAATTAAAAGTAACTATTGCAAACTAAAGTAAACTAATGCTTGAAATAAGTTGATTTAAATAATTCAGAAAAAGTATCATTCTCCTTGTTTTTAGAAAATTAAGTGAATGATGAATTTAAATAGAATTTTTAAAGCTGTATTGTGACAAATAGGAGCATTCTTATTCTTTACCCTTTGGTCAGGTGCAAAGAACATTGACTAATCCTATGTTTGATTGCGAATCTGCGGCTAAGCTGGGAGGATACTTGTTGCCACTTCGGAGCTCCCACGTTCCCCTCACTCGAGGGCTAACATCTACACTTCGGCTCTCGAAGCAATAGGACCGAATTGAATATTTTAGTACGTCGGACTAAAATGTCTAATTCTACATCCGATAATTAATATTTCCTTATTTATTTGCACCCGCCTTCCAAGGCTTTTGACTTCCCTGAATATTGGATGTAATTTTTACTATAGTTGATAATTCAACATATTTTAACAACTCAATTGGCCAGATTGAAAGTAAATTAAGTTTTAAGTAAAAATTATCACAATTTATTTTAATATATTAGGTGCTTCTATTTAATTTCATCAATCCGCATAATTTTCAATAGCAAGGAGAAAGACTGAGAAAACTACACAAAATGCATGGGAATAAAACAAAGCATGGATTTCATTTAAAGTTAACAACAATAAACAAATATACTTATCTTAATTTCCTCCCCAAGTAGACTCCTTGAAGTTCCTTTGACTTTTCCTTCTACTACAGCAACTTCTAAATAGCACTCAAATAAACTTAAGAAACTCACTTAACACACTCAGACTTACATAAAAGACTCTAGAGAAACTTTTTTAAGACTCAAAAGACACACTAAGACACTAGAATTCGGCCTCTATTTATAGAGGTAAGCAAAGGTCCAAGGGGTGCTTAAACATCTCTTCAAAAAGTGTCCAGGTTCAATGTATGTGTATTTTGAATTGGCTTGCCGTCAGCGGGGCTTCTAGAAGGTCTTCAAACCGCGCGATCTCGTTGTCAGCAGGCTTGGGCTCGCTGTCGGCGAGGTAGTTGTAATTCTTCAGAAATTCTCTTCACGATCTCGCCGTCGGCGAAGTAGTTATATTTGCATGAATTTCCTTCTTTTTGATCCAAATTCGCTCCATTTCATGCGTTTGCTTCCATCACTTATAAATCTTCATTCCTGCAATAAAATAAAGAAAATACCTTTCTTTAAAGTGCAATTTCATCAAAAATAGATATGAATTTCTTAATAAATTTTTCTGTGATCAGTAACTATAACGCCTATGCACCGGGATCTGGTGCCTATGCGTCGGGACTCTGCGACCAGGTCTTTCGCAACTCTTCACTTTGGGTCGCACCTCTTCGCGATCCAGACCATTTTCTTGTGTCCAAATACATTGTGTCACATGTCCTATATATTAAGAGTAACTTCCGATCTTCTAGAAGCTGCAATAACCGCTTAACACCGTCAAAATAACTGCCCAAAGCCATCAAAAATCTTGACAGCGTCTGTATCGAACTGGTGCTTAGGCGCGGGATTCTGGCGCCTAGGCGCTAGGCTCATAATTCCAAAATTTTGCTCCATGAGCTCCATTTTTTGCTTCTTTTTGCTCATTTTTCCTTGTTTTTCTTTCTTAAACCTCTTTTTAATCATCTACATCCAAAAACATGAAAATACCTTTCATTAAAGCATAATATCCTTAAGAATTGAATCATAAATAAGATATAAAATGGGTATTTTTTAGGTAGATCAAATTCCCCCAAACTTAAACGTTATTTGTTCTCAAGTAACCCTTTTAATTATATAAAATAGATAACATTTGGAATGAAGTTAAAATATTTAAGATTCCTTGTAATTTTTGGGTTTATAAATGTTTTAGCAAATCTTTAACTAAATTTCACTAATTAAGTTTAATTTTAAGAATTAAAGAATATTTAACTACCAAATCATAAGACTTCCAATTTTTCATTTATTTCAAGAGTAATTGTAGTTTTTCATATCAAGGTCACATAGAATATTTACAAGAAAAAGATGTTCATAAAATATTTTTCTAGTAAAAATATATGTACATATAAATTAAGTTCAAAATGTAATCAGTTTTCTTTCTACAGGATAATTCAAGTGAAGCCAATTTTTCATTAGGCATTTCCTCAAGCTTCTCCTCACTTTCTTTTTCTTCTTTTTTTAAGTGAGGATTACTATTTTTGGATAGCTTGTTAATGATTTTAAACTTCATTATCCTTAATTTATTTTCAAGAACTTATAGATTTTTACTTAATAAATATGACATCAATAATTTACTATTTTTCAAAACATATTTTAATCTTTTCTTTTTCAAGCAATAATCTTCATTCCTTAGTATTTCAAAAATAAAATTCTCTTTACTATAAATAGAAAAATTTTGATCTTATTATTCTTTAAGCTAAATAATTCTATTCTTAAAATAAATCAAAATTTTTGAAATTTTAGTTAAGTTTTCTAAATTATTTATAAATTAAAAAATTTAGGTAATCTTAAACAGATTTTTCATTCCTTATGTTATGTTAATATATTTTTTAAAGAAAATATTAGTTCTTTAAGATTAAATAATATTTAAATTTGATAAATGTTTTCCCTTCCCCCAAACTTCAGCTTTAGTATAAATATGAATCATGAAATTTTCTAAAGCATGAGAGAATGAAATAAACAGGAAATAATCTAAGTATAATAATGATGTAGTAAGGAAAAACTAACTTCTATTTCTACACATGCTTTAATATGATTATAATAGAAATGATTAAGCATATATGGAAAAGTTTTGCAAAGTTGGAGTTAATTTCTAAATTTTTTTTTTTAATTTATTTTAGAACATGCAAATTTACTGACTATTCATGTACACTAAACAATAGGCTGAAACAAAAATAAACTTTTATAAAAATTCATTCACATTTCAGTCTTAAACACACATCAGATAATCTAAAAATAGTTTTAACATAAAAAGTTCACATAAACACTAACAAATAACATCACACTTAACAACACAAGAAACTACAAACATACTAAAAATAGAATCAACAATCTCTAGAGATAAGTCAAGCTACTAATCACTGTCTGTAGCTTCATCATCGTCATCACCAAAAGAAATCTCCATATCCTTTGGATCAACATATGGTGAAAAATTGGGACAACTAGGGAAATGAACATCGCGCTCACCCTTCAGAAATCTCACTAAAGACTCAGAATAGTCAGCATCGTAATCACTATTTCTTTGTATATACTCAAAAATATGATCGATCTTCTTATCTATCGTATCTACTCTACAATGAGTAAAGAATAACTCATGCAGTGTCGGCATATTTTAGGTCGTGTTTTATTTTGAAGAGGGGTCGCCTAACAGAAATCTGTCGGCGAATTTTTTAATTTAATTAAAATAAATAATTTGAAAAGTAGTATTTGATTTTTGAAAATAATTTTAAATTTGAAGGTTTTAAGATATGATATTAAACCGATCTCACATCCCAAATAGTTTATATAAACGAGCACCGCACCACAAACCGTGTATCTATCCCTAAGGATAGACACCACTGCTTGATGGTGGGGCTTGATTAAATAAACTAGAAGATTAGTGACATCCGTTTGGTCTGCGAACCAATTTTATAAGCCGAACAAGTTTCCCCTGCTTAATATGAAAACATTAAACGGGGTTTATATTACACAGGTTCTTTAAAATTCCCTATAAGGGCAAGCCCCTATAGTTAATTACATCTTAAGTGACGGGAATCACCTAAGAAAACTCTCGATAATAATCGATGATTACTGCTCTCGAGAATTTCGAAGTTTAAGGTTTTCGAAGATTGAACTTTGGAGTTTCGATAGGGAATGGATCAAATTTTTGGAACATTTTGTTTTGTGAATCCAAAGGAAGAAAGGTAGGAGAAATCAACGATTCGAAGTGAACTTCGATAATTTCCGACTATCCTATCGTTTGGCTTGAATTTAGGAAAGTCCTAATGTTTATTTAAATGTTTTGATCTTGCCGATTTCAATTAATTAGGGCTTATATTTGTATGATAAAATCAAACGAATAGCACTAGAAGATGTGAGGGTTTATTGTCGTATCGGACGACTACCTCGGAATCTTAAGACCGGTTAGGGCTTAATTTGCAATGCAAATGCACAACGAAGAGTTGAGGATTTATGTTGCACTAGGCGAAGCTACCTCGAAGTCCTATGGCTTGGTTGTTTTAATTCTAGGAAAGTTTTGCTGAAGTAGACTCGGGTTTCTGCGATGACGATGGTCGTGCTTGCCCACCATGCTCCGAGCTCCTTGTTGTTGCGAGAGGTTTAGTTTTAGAAAACGTAAATCGGGAGTTGAGAAAAGTGTTTTGGTTTAGAGAAAATCTTAATTTCCGAGTGTTTTTTTTTATGTTTTATTTAAAACAAATCTTAAAGTTGATTATAACGACACGGTTAAGATCCCGCGGTTCCATCCTTCGGCATCATTATTTTTATCGGATTCACTTAGTCCGGATGAATTTGCTAAACTCAGCTGAATGAGTTCCACACTTTCATTTAGACCGTGGGAAATCCAGTTAGCAACACGTAGGTTACATCATCCGAGGTATTCCGATCATCCAACGGGACGTTTTAATTTAGTTATAATTGTAGTTTTGTGTTACGTTTGTGATTAAATTTTGAGTTGTTTTATATTTTGAAATGTTGTGGCGGTGAATTTTATCTTGCGATGACTTTTAACTTAATTTTGGTTTCGGTTTTAGGGGCTATCCTAAAGGTGTGGGTTTTCATGCAAGCTGTTGTTTTATCATGCAAGAAAAGTAAAATGCATTTGCAATAAAGTAAATTGCAAGAAAGTAAATTGCAGAAAGTAAATTGTAATAAAATAAAAGCGTACTCGGAGGGTCTTCCCGTCATCCCAAGCTGCACTTAAAACACAATTAGAATATTTAAGCAAGTTCCTAGGTAAAGCTAAGGGAAAGGTTATGGTTTTCTACCAAATTCCTAATCCATATAGCTAGTCGTCTCCTATGACGTCTAGGTTCTTTGGGTTTTGGTTTAAGGACGATTTTCTTCATCGAAGAATAATCAAATTCGATTGTTCTTATAAATATCCTATCATATTGAGGAAGTGCTTAAGAAGAATCTTAAACATCTTTTCAATATTTCTAGGATTGTTTTAAGTCCAAATGAATTTAATTATATAAATGAATCGATCATCCAGAGGTTTTCGAGTCTTGTTAACTTGCTCGGTGAACTAGGACATTTGAATATCCTATGAGTGAGATAACACTTCATTTAATGTTCTATTTAGGAGTTATATTAATCAAAGCTTTCGAGGGTAAATTAGTATTCAAATGATTTGATTTGAGTTAAAGGGTTTAAATTTGGAATAGTGTTGAAGTTGCTTTATATTTAGTTTAATTTAATTTAATTTGATTTGATGTTTAATTAATTTGATTTAATTTAATTTAATTTAATTATTTAAGTTAATTTAATTTAATTTAATTTAATTATTTAATTTAATTTAATTTTTTAATTTAATTTAATTTAATTTTAATTAATTTAATTTAATTGTTTAATTTAATTTAATTTAATTTTAATTAATTTAATTTAATTGTTTAATTTAATTTAATTTAATTATTAAATTTAATTTAATCTTAATTTAATTTATCTTTAATTTACTTTATTTTTAATTTTAATTGAAATTTCAAAAGATTTTAATAATTTAATTAAGTCTTTTAATATTTTAAATTTGAGTTATCATTTTAATTAAGAGTTGAATATTAATGAGATGATTAATTTAGGGATTTTTAAATTAAAGAATAAATCTCTTCCTAATAAATATCCCTTATTTTAATAATTCGATTTTATTATTCTTCCAAATTTAATCCATTATTTAATTAAGGTTTAATCATTTTTAAAATTATTTAATGGGTTTCTACCCTTTAATTATTTAAATTTCAATCATCCAAATCTGATTAAGATCAAATATTTTACTTGTTAAATTTTTATTAAACCTAAAGTTTTAATTAAGAATTAAAGATTTTAATTACCATTTTACCCTTTAAGCTTAATAATTTCATAACTCACTAAATTGAACTCAAATGAACTTGAAATTTTTATGTGACTTTACTCATATGTCAATAAAGACATGAGAGGAGAAAATGTGATTTTTCTGTATTTAATTTATTTATATAATTATTTTTGGTGGAAAATAGAGATTTTCAAGGAAAATTTGATAACATGACCAAGGGAAAGTTTCTGTCCTTAAGAAAATTAGGGGACATTCCTAATGACCAGAGAAGCACTTGGACCAATTTTGGTGATTTTTTGAATTATATTATTTTTATTATAATTATTTTAAGTTTTGGAGTGTTAATTAATTTAAAAATAAAATAAATGTTGAAAAATGGATTTTATATTTTTCAAAAATCTCTCTGATATCAAGGAAACCAGAGAAACAAATTTTGCAATTTTCTGATTTTTCTATGATTTATAATAATTATTTTAGTGAAAATGCTAGAAAATACATTTTTTTAATTTTAAAATTACCCTAGGGCTTTAAAATTTAATATCTCACTAAATAGACTTAGGAAAAATGTGGGATTTGTTCCTAAGTGATTAAAATTCAAAATGTGACATTTTGGTGAATTTTATTATTTTTGTGATTTTTATTATTTTTTAATTATTAAAAATATTAAAATATTATTAAAAATCAACTTTTTTAGAAAATTGAAATTTTAATTTTCTTAGGTTCCCCTGATATCAGAGAGGCTCCAAAACCAATTTGGTGAATTTTTAAAAAGTATTTTAAAAGTTATGAATTTTTAAAGTTTAAAATGGCTAAGTGGCTTAATCAACCCAATTAGTGGGCTTAACCAAGTCCAATTGACCTCAAATTTTTATGGTGGATTCCTCTGATCCTAAAGGTCAGTGGAGAATTGATTTCAAGTCAATTTGATGCCTGGTTAACTCTAATTAATTAAAGACCTATTTTGGGTGTTTAAGCCGATTAGGGTTAATGCGAGTGAATTAACTCAAGTCTTATTTTTCCTAGGGTTCTCTGGTCATAAGGAACATCACCAAATATTTCTAGAATTTATTTCACAACATGCTAATTTTTGGAATTAAAATACTCAAAACGGCAACATGCATTTGAAAAATAAATAACTTTTCACGGAGATGGCCTACGACCTTGGAAAATTCGGGGAATGTTCCCGAGTTCGGAGGCTTCAAAGCTACATGGTCTCATGCCATGGTGAATTGTATACATGCATGGAGAATTAAATGTATGCAGAGAGTAAATAAATCATAAAAAATAAAATACTTAATTAAATTAAATGATTTCTTTTCCACATTATTCTCCTACGTTCAGCTGAGCGAGGGGTATTTTTATTTTATTTTTGTGATTTTTCTACACAAAGATATGGATTTTTGAAGTTTAGGGAATTAAATAAATAAGAAAATACCCTAATTTTCTATTTATCCACGCGGCGCCGGCGAAACCTCGGCGGCTCCGAACGCACACGCGTCGCGCTCCCATTCGACGCCGCCACCCGAGTCGGCGGCCGGGCCCCGCGGTTCTCGTACCGTCTCTCGGTCCGACGCAATCCTGGCCGTCCGTGCGCGCGTGTATCGAATGGACGGCATCCGTTCATCGTCCCCAAGTGTTCTCGCCGAGAGCGCGTCCACACTAAATCCACGAGATCTCGCTCGATTCTCAATGGATTTTCATGTTCTTATGCTCTATGGATTCGTCTTGAAGAGACGAACACATCTATACGGCTAACATGCATTGAAACTAAGGCATTCGAAATGAAGAATCTCCAGAAGCTCAGGATGGAGAGTTAGCTCATACCTTAGCTCAGAGAAGTGTGGCTTCGATCCGAGAGTTGTTGCACCTTCGATTGGGTCCCGGCGAGCTCCGGATGAAGTCTCCTGGTGCAGTGAATTGCCTAGCTATGAAAGTGACCACGGCCGATCACAAAGCTTGGAGGCTGGAGCAAGCTGGGTGGCTCGGAGATGGGGCTTTCGGTGGGAAACTTCTCCTCTTGGTCCGGTGAAGGTGTAGGACCGGTCGATTTGAGGATTGGCTCCTCGTGGCAAAGTGTCACTGGTTTTGGGTGGAATTTCGGTTGAGAAATTGGGCTCTGTTGGTGGGGATTAGGGCAAATTGACATCGGGGATCAAGCTGCTCTAAGGATGGTGAAGGGTTTGGAACAATTTTGGCGAGTTTCGGCAAGGTTTGTGCTTTTCTCTCCTTATGGCCGAGAGGGGTGGAGTTTAAATAGAGGCTGGTCGGGGGCCTCCCGAGAGGGAGTTAGGGCTTGGGATCGAGCTGCTGCGGTGAGGAGAAGAACGGCCATGGTGACCACTAGGCATGGGGCGGCTCGGCGAGTGAGAATTTCAATGTTGGCTCACATGTGAGCTCTCGGCCATGGTGTTTTCCGGCGCCTGGTGGCCGGCCGGCCAGGCAATGGTCACCATCTTGGTCAGGTGGGTCAGGGCTGGAGGTTTGTGCAATCAATTGGCCATGGACATGTGTAAAGGCTTTGATCCAAAGTGGAATGGGGCATGGCTAGATTTGGACCTAAATGGGTCAACCCACCCATTTGGGCTAGGTGCACCACCCAAGGCCTGGTTTAGGCTGAGGGAAAAGTGATTTGGATCAGCTTGATTAGTGGGGTCGAAGTCGCGATCCAAGTACGATTAGGCTTAAGCATGGTTTAGTGGAATCATGTAAGTGGTTAACCACCTTTAGGAGTTAAGGAAAGAGCCTCCTCCTTTTGCCCAAAATGGCATGGTGACATGTAAAGAGGCTCTCATGGCTTGCATATGGCTTATGCATGGCTCCATGGCTCCATTTGGCTTGGGAAAAGTAAAGTCGATTTCATGGAAATGGATTTAAGGAAAATTTTGGTATTTAGGGGTGATTTGGCATGAGGCTTGATTTGGAATTATTTGATGATGAATTTAGGACTTAGGGATGATTTTAATTGAAAGTATGATGAGGGGAAATGTCATATGGGCCTTGGAAGAATTTTGGGCTTTTTTGAAAGGGTTTTAGATGGGCTTTTAAGATGGATTAGGAAAGTGGGCTCTTGAATTTTAAAATGGATTTTGGGATGAAATTTTGTAAAGAGGTTGGGCCAAATAATTATTGGGTTTAGCTCATGGATGTGTCATGAGTGACTTGAAGCAAATTTGGGGTAGTTTGGACTTGAATTGGGTTGGATTTGAATTCTTTTGGTGAATGGGCCGATATAGGTCCAAGTGGGCTAAGTTGGGCCAATGTTGGGCTAGAGTTGAAATTGATGTAAAATAAATGTTTAGAAATGTTTATGGGAGTGTTTCAAAGAGGTTTTAGCTTTGGTTGGGTTTTGATTTTGAGGTTTGGGCCTATTTGGGTTAGGTTTGGGTTTAGGTCGAAAATTGGGCTTTAAGGCCAAAAGTGGAGTTGGATCCAAATGTCAACCAAATTGGACTTGGATTTGGTCTAAATTGGTATTGGGAATGTTGAATTGAAGTTTAGAATTGAATTGGACCAAAATTGGGGTCAATTGGGTAGGTTTGGTTTGACATTGGGTCCACTTTGGGTTAAAATGGGTCGATTTGGGGGTTTTGACAAAAGTAGGGTAAATTGACAAAATTGGCCCATGGTGTAGTTGGACAAAATGAAATTGGGAATATTTGGGATTTTCTGGAATTTTCTGGGAATTTTCTGAATTTTTGGATTTTTAGGCCTAGAAGGGTATTTTGGGTATTTGGAGGGTATTGGGGGGTTTTCTTGGAATTTTTGGTATTTTTGGGTATTGATGATCAATTTGAGTGATGTGGAGGTGTTTGAGATTGATTTTGGAAAATTTTAGGTAATTTGGAGATTTTGCAAAAATTTGGGTAATTCGAGGTTTTGGGTAGGTTTAGTAGGTGTAGGGTCCCGGGGGTCAAAAATTGAAAATTTGGGAAATTGAAGATTGGGTGAATTTGGGTGGAAAGAAATCATTTTGGTTGAGCCATGAAGCCATTTCAAGCTCATATGAGCCATGAAAGGACTCATTTGAGGCATTCATCTATGTTGTTCACTAACCCTCTTAGCGAGGGCTTAGGGGTTAAGGACCATCCATGTGAATCACCTACATGAGTCGGGAGGTCAAGTTGGGTATGGGTGTGGTTTTAGGAAGTGTGTGGAAATGTAGTGTGTAAGTGTAGTGTATGTCGGCCCCTTCATCGGACCAGGCCACCTGAGGCGATCTAAGGCGAAGAGTCCTATAGGAACTCATCCTTTAAACTTCCACATTTGATTTCGACCCTCACAGATGATTAGGGGTCTATAGTCAAATTTGTGGAGTTTACGGGGAGTTTAGAAGCGGTTTAAATTTCTAAAAGGCGGGTCCCGATTCTAGTCCTCTAAGATAGTCGAAGGAAAAGCCTGAGGCTAGATCCTAAGCACTAAAAAGAAGAAAGGAAGACCTCATCAAAAATGAGGTCAACAAATGGACCCCCGATAGGTGTGGTGGTGACGGAGCACACCGCGCGTATTGGTGTTGACCGAAGCGATCAACAAAACCAACACGGATGTCCAGTGACGAACTTAGGACGAAGTAGAAGAGTTTCTGGCGGGGAGTGTCGAGTATATCTGCGGAACCGGAGATTCTTGAACTCTCGGCGGGGAAAGGAAAAGGAGGTAAATCCCAAATCACATGATGCGAGGGAATTTCGATTTAGATTTTATTTTGTTTCAATTTATGTTTTGATGTGTGAGTTTAAATTTTAGTTTGGAGTTTTAATTTAGATTGAAGTTTTGTCGAAATTAATTTGAGGGATTTGATTTGAAATGAAAATTGGAATTCGAGGTTTTAGATGTAACATCTTCGACCTCGAAAGAAAATTGAATTGATTAGATTGAATCGTTGCAATGAGAAGATATCTCGGAGCAAAGTGGTGTTGGATATAAAATCCTCGGCCTCGAGAGTTTGATTTTGATGTGATGTATTTCATTGCGATATGGAAATGATCCTAAAGCAATGCGATCTTGGATGTAAAATCCTCGACCCAAAGGTTAAATTTTGATGTATTTCGGTGCGATAGGAAGAGAATCCTAAAGCGGTGCGGTCTTGGATGTAAAATCCTCGACCCAAAAGGTTTGAATTTTGATGTATTTCGGTGCGATAGGAAGAGAATCCTAAAGCAGTGCGGTCTTGGATGTAAAATCCTTGACTCAAAAGTTTGAATTTTGATGTATTTCGGTGCGATAGGAAGAGAATCCTAAAGCGGTGCGGTCTTGGATGTAAAATCCTCGACTCAAAAGTTTGAATTTTGATGTATTTCGGTGCGATAGGAAGAGAATCCTAAAGCGGTGCGGTCTTGGATGTAAAATCCTCGACCCAAAAGTTTTGAATTTTGATGTATTTCGGTGCGATAGGAAGAGAATCCTAAAGCGGTGCGGTCTTGGATGTAAAATCCTTGACTCAAAAGGTTTGAATTTTGATGTATTTCGGTGCGATAGGAAGAGAATCCTAAAGCGGTGCGGTCTTGGATGTAAAATCCTTGACTCAAAAGGTTTTGAATTTTGGTGTATTTCGGTGCGATAGGAAGAGAATCCTAAAGCGGTGCGGTCTTGGATGTAAAATCCTCGACCCAAAAGGTTTGAATTTTGATGTATTTCGGTGCGATAGGAAGAGAATCCTAAAGCGGTGCGGTCTTGGATGTAAAATCCTCGACCCAAAAGTTTTGAATTTTGATGTATTTCGGTGCGAGAGGAAGAGAATCCTAAAGCGAGTGCGGTCTTGGATGTAAAATCCTCGACCCAAAAGTTGAATTTTGATGTATTTCGGTGCGATAGGAAGAGAATCCTAAAGCGGTGCGGTCTTGGATGTAAAATCCTCGACCCAAAAGTTTTGAATTTTGATGTATTTCGGTGCGATAGGAAGAGAATCCTAAAGCGGTGCGGTCTTGGATGTAAAATCCTCGACCCAAAAGTTTTGAATTTTGATGTATTTCGGTGCAATAGGAAGAGAATCCTAAAGCGGTGCGGTCTTGGATGTAAAATCCTCGACCCAAAAGTTTTGAATTTTGATGTGAGATCTAGAAGATCGGATTTGAGATTTGATAGAGATTGAATTTGAATTTGATTGAGACTTGAAGTCTGGAAAGATTGAATTTGGAAATTTGGAAATTTGGAAGGATGAGTTTGAACTCGTTTGAAACTTGATTTAAGATTTGATTTGAAATTTGAAAGATCAAGTTTGAAACTTGATCGAGATTGGATTTGGATTTTGATTGAGAATTTGATTTGAGATTTGGGAAGATCAAATTTGAAATTTGATCGAGAGTGGATTTGGAATTTGATTTTGAAGTTTGGAAGGATAGAATTTGATTTTGAAGTTTGAAAAGATTGAAATTTGATTCGGAATTTGGAAAGATTGAATTTGAGATTTGTGTTGATTTCGTTTATCTTTTAATGGTTCAAATTTTATTTTGTTGTTTATTTAATGTTCATGTGAACTTGGTGTTTGTCATTTTTCGATTTTTTTTTAGAAAGTTTTCTTTTATTCTCTTTTTTTTCTTTTCGTTCTTTGTTCGAAGTTCATTTAACTTTAATGGCGTTTCCCAATCAATTTGCACAAAAGAGGTGAAGGCCAAAAACGTGACATGGTCACTTTCATTCCAATCATGTTGAAAATACGTCGTACGACTCGATGCGGAATATATTTCATACAATCCATGTAGACTCGAAACGGATCGTGTATGATCTTTGTTGATCCATCAAAAGAATCATCCGTCAAAAATCCATGTACGAATAGTGAGGTACATGGTCGATAACATCACCTTCCAAGCCATCCTTGGCAAGGATGCCGAGTTGGATGTACGTTGGAGGTGTGATATTTCCCATGTAACTCACGGCTCGTAAGGCCGGAGGTTCTCTAGCTACGGATACGGTTGGAAATGGTAAGGTATTTTCGCTGTCGTCCATCCTCCGAAAGTAGCGAGATTCGCTCCACTGGCACTCCTGGTATGCGATGCTTTGCGATATACGCTCCGTTACCTTGCGGTATCATGACGGAACCCACCGGTAAAGGTATCTTTGCGGCCCTCGGAACTCACCCGGGCCTGCTATCCGGAGGTCGGATCCGAACATGATGTTGCACTCATTCAAGAAAGAAGCGTGCGAGAAGGTCGACGAAGTCGTGGTGATCAATATGTGGGGGTATGCGGTCACCTTGTTTGTAGATGTTGATAATGCGGCTATTGGGTATGCAATCTGCTGGCGGTACCCTCCATGTTATCAATCTTTTCACCATTCTCTTGATAACTAATGGCATCGGATCTACTTGCCCATGACGAAGTATCCACGGTGGGTTTCCCTTCCTGTCTTCGAGCAAAGTTGTAGCGGCATCCGCATTGTATTGTGATTCTTCCTTTCCACGGCATCCATCTCGGGGTTACGAGTATGTATTTTCCCTCGGGCGGCTGCTCGGCCCATTCTCTTCGGATCCGGATACAATCCACGATTTGTTGTTGTTCATACTGCGAGAATACGTCGGTGTGTAGCTCGAGGCCTTCTAGTATGTTGATTCTTCTTCCTTTAATTCTCTCGAAGTATTCGAAAGTTTTCTTTTCAACATTACTGCATCCTCTCCGGCTCGTATTCCGGAATGATCCGCAGATGGCGAGGCCTTGTGACATATTGTGGGATATATGGTTCAATCCCTTCACGTTCCCACACACCTCGGCTCCTCGGGGATGATGTACGTCGGGACATCCCCGGGGTTGCTTCGCAACAAGGTCATGCACCTGCTCGGTGGTTCTATCCGGTGGCGTGGTAGCCTTCTTTCTTCGATCTTCCGGAGATTTCCACAGTTCTTTACGTTATTCTAGGAGGCTGGCCTCCTTTCTTCGAGTTCTTGGTGAACCGGTGTCCTTGAAATGTGAGTGCTGGCATTAGCAGCTGTCTCGTCGCGCTGGTCCGCAGCTAGTTTTGTTAACATTTTACGGATACGACGATTCTTATTTCTTCGTTGCGTGGCTGTGAGAGTAGCTCTCCGAACTTCTTGAATCTCTGCGGGCGCGGCGGCGACAAGCTCGCCCTCCGCTTGTAGTGACTACGGACTTCATTTTCTTGTCTTCTTCGGTGTTTGCTTTTCTCTTCTTGTTGTTGGATTGGTGGCTTGGGCCACCCACTTTCATCAGCTGCACGCCGGGTAGTTCTTCTCGGTTAGCGGGACCCGGTCACTTTCCTCGTCTTGTAGGCTCGCTGGTGCGAAATGCGAGTCAATCTCGATTATCGCTCCATCTTTCACCCTCTTTTCATCGAGTGCAAGGCTTACGCCATTCTTAAAGTTCAAGACCAACCGCCTGTTCGACATTTCCACTGCGAAAAGACAAGGAAAAGGATCGGGGGCTGTACTAAGAACAAGAACATTAAGAAAATGTTTATTAAAGATACATTTTTTTATTATTCTTATATTTTGAAATTTAACAGGAATGAAGTAGGATAAGATGAGGGAAGAGATTTTGATTTGAAAAAGAAAACAAGGGAAACTTAATTATCATGATTTTATTTATCTTAGCACATTTTATTATTTTTTTTTTTTTGGGTTCGGACCTAATCATAAGTAATTACTTCACCCGTGTTTCTTAGGGATGAAGAATTCATTCCTTCGAAACATCAGGTAGCGTAATACTTTTTCAAGTATCGTCCGTTGATTGGAAGCATATGTCGTTCTCCTCGGCAATTCACTAGGCGGTAGGAACCTCCCGAGTATACTTGCTTCAACCACGAACGGTCCTTCCCAAGTGGGTTCAAATTTTCCTCCTATCTTGCGGTGTGCAAGGATAGGTCTCTTGAGAACGAGAACTAAATCACCAACTTTAAAGGTTCTTGGGCGGACCAGTTTGTCATGGGCTTGAACCATCTTAGCTTGGTATAATTCTAGATTCCTGCTGTGTCTGCAAGTCTTTTCCCTTCGAAGCTTTCTAATTCTTCGAGTCGTAGTACGGCGTTTTCTTCGTCGTGATCTTGTTTGCAATTGCGATCCCGAGTGAAGGAAGGCTGAACCTCTAACGGTAACATCTGCCTCGGACCCATACACCGGAGCGTAAGGTGTAGCTTGAGTAGGAGTTACGAAGGTTGTCCGGTAGGCCCATAAGGCTTCTAACAATTTCTCGTGCCAATTTCTCTTATTATCGTCCAAGGTTTTCTTTAAGATTTGAACGAGAGTTTTATTAAAAGCCTCGGCGAGGCCGTTTGCTCTTGGGTAGTAAATTGTCGAGTATCGCCGGTCGATTCCGTGTCTCACGACAAAATTGTTGATTTGTGTGCTTCGAATGCGACCCATTATACGAGATGATCTGCGCGGCACTCCGAAACGGTAGACAACTTGGTTCTTGAAAAGCTGTAACACGTGGTGTGCTTTCACTTCTCTAAGTGGAGCTGCTTCGCCCGCTTGGAAAAGTAATGCAGTAGCCGCAAGAATGAAGCGATGTCCTTTCGAAGATGGTGGTTCTATCGGACCCACTATATCTGTGCCCCAACATTCGAATGGCCACGACGCAATTGTCGGGTGTAGCACATTTGGAGGTTGGTGTAGAACCACTCCGTGCACTTGGCATTGGTGACAGCTCTTGGCGATTTTCATGCAGTCGGTCATCATCGAGGGCCGGTAGTACCCTAGTCTTTTAATTTTCATTTTCATCTTTGGACCCGGTCGGTGAGCGCCACGGAGTCCCGAATGCACCTCTTTAACAATTTCACGGGCCTCGGACCCGCTTAGGCACCTTAGCCACATTTGATCGAAAAGACCTTACGTATAATGTGTTGTTTATTAATGCGTAAGACGAGTTCTTTTCTTGATCCGATGGGCTAGCGACCTATCGTCCGGTAGCTTTCTGTTTGCGGTGTAGTCATCGATGGCTGTCGCCAGATCTTCGTGTTTTCTCGTCACTGCTGCTAGTGATTCTTTTTCTTTTTCGATTTGTGTATCATGTCTATGTCAAGTTGTGATAGGACCGACGTCCGTGAGCTGACACTTCCACTGATTCATCTTGCAAACGAGGCAAATTCTTTTGCGAGACGGGCTAAAGCATCTGCTAAAGCATTCTCTTTTCTAGGAATTTTGTAGATTGTCACATTTGGAATGCTGTTCAACAATTTGTATGGCATCTTGGAAGTATTGTTCGAGTCTTGGTTTAAAAATTCCGTATTGTCCGGCGATCTGTTGAATGATTAACTCGTGAATCCCCGTAGATGTTGATGTACTGTTATCCCCATTTGAATAGTTAATTCCAATCCCGTTATGAGGGCTTCGTATTCCGCTTCGTTGTTTGTACACGGTTCACGTCAGTGGTAGGAGTATCTTAACATCCCCGCTCCGGTGTTATAAAGATTAGCCCGATTCTGCCTTACCGGGCACTATCACTTGCGATTCTTCGTCTTTGTGTGCTTGAAGATGCTCCGTCGAAATACAATTCCCAACGTCGATCGTCGAGGTCTTCTAGGTTCATTATTTGTTCGTACGGCGGATCGTCATTGAGAGGAGATTCGGCCGGCAAAGGGTGTCTTGCGAGGAAGTCTGCTAAGACTTGTCCCTTTACGGCACGCGGAGGCACGAAAGTTATATCGAATTGCAATAATATCATTGACCATCCGGCAAGTCTGCAGGAAAGTGTTGGACGAGTCATCGAAGTATTGCAATGGATTAAACTTCGAAATCGAGTTGACCTTGTGAGAAAGCATGTAGTGCTCGAGCTTTTGAGCGGCGAAGATCGAGGACGAAACAATGCTTTTCAATTGCGGGATACCTTACTTCCGTCGGGAGTAAACGACGGCTTAAGTAGTAAAGAGCATTTTCTTTACCCTCATCATTGACACAGGCTAACGGGGCTCGAGAGAGTCGTCTAAAGCCGCGGTGTAAAGTATCGACGGTCTACTCGAGGCTCGGAGCTGCTAAGACGGGAGGTGTCATTAAATATTGTTTAATGTCTTCGAAGGCCTTCGGCATTTCTCTTCCCAAATAAATTTGGCGTCCTTTTTAACTAGTGCCGAGAAAGGCTGACACCTACCGACGGGTTTGAGATAAAGCGTCGAAGATATGCCGGCTTCCCTTGAAAAGATCGTAGTTGTTTTAAGGTTTTGGGAGGCGGCATTTCTAAGATAGCTTTAATCTTCTCCGGGTCGATTTCAATTCCACGATGTCGGACAACGAATCCTAAGAATTTCCGGAGGTGACGCCGAAGGCGCATTTTAAGGGATTCATCTTAAGGTTAAATTGTCTTAATCGTTCGAAAACAATTCTCAAATCATACGAGTGGTTTTCCTTTACTTTGCTTTTGATGACGACATCGTCCACGTAGCACTCGACTTGATTGTGGATGAGATCATCAAAAATTCTTGTCATTGCTCTTTGGTAAGTTGCTCCTGCGTTCTTCGGTCCGAATGGCATCACCGTGTAGCAAAATACTCCGATCGGCGTTCGAATGCTTGTAAGCTTTTCATCTTCACGGAGCCATTTTTATCCGGTTGTATCACGAAGATCCATCCATGAATGAGAATATTTCATGTGTCGAAGCAATATCGATCATCGGTTCTGGAATCGGTAGAGGGAATTCATCTTTTGGACATGCCTTGTTTAAATCTCCGAAGTCCACACAAATTCCGATCCGACCATTCTTCTTTACGGCGGCACCACATTGGCTAACCGAGTCGGGTATTGTTCTTCACGGACAAATTTAGCGTCTATTAGCTTTTTAACTTCGGCTATGACTTGTTGTTCGATTTCCGGACGCATTCTTCGGGACCTTGTACGATCGGAGCAGTAGGATCCACTCTAGCTTATGGATCGCAACCTACAGGGCTAATCTCGGCATTTCATCGTAGCTCCAAGCAAAACGGTCTTTAAATTCCATTAATAACTTGATTATTTCTTCGGAGTCTTCTTTGTTGAGTAAGGAGCTAACAAAGGTAGGTCTAGGCTCTTCGCTAGTACCCAAGTTAACTTCCGTTAACTCATCTATTGTAGATTTGATTTCTTCTTCGAATTCGGTGGAGCGTCTCCGATTTGTAAATCTTCGAGTTCGTTTGTAGTTTCCATGCAGTTTTCATTGGATTTGCGAGTGACAACCAAGCAAAATTCGGTATCGTCAGTCGACCCTATCGTGCCGAATCCGAGTCCATACTTTGAATTGGGAGGACGGCGGAGTTATTCCATAACTTTTCAAAATGTTGTGATTGGCCTTTTGTCCATTGTCGAGGTAAGAAACCACGTTGAATTAAATTTTGAACACGGGGAGAGTACCACTCAAAGGTAATTCCATTAATTCGATGAAGTGACATCTTCGAATTGTACATTATTTTCGGTTTTGGAGGAAGAAGCACCACGGTAGAATTTGATCGGCTTTGCACCGTCACTACGTACCTCTTTGACCTCCATACCCTCGATCTTATTAGAATGGATCGGAGTTAGGGTCATAGTATGTACGTAGTGGTTAATCTTCTCGTACATTGATTTGTATTCTTCGTTCTTTTCATCTTCGAGGGAGATCTTGTATTGCGGCTTCTTTCGACTTATTGTTGCTGCTTCTTGCTTGATTTCTTTTTCTTCTTCAGAACTATCAACCCAATCAACATTGATGGTTGGTTTCTTCTGTCCAATTGTCCTAGTGTCTCTACCACGGCCTCGTCCCCGGCCTCGACCTCGGATGCGAGTTGTGGAGAAACATTCACCATCTCGCCGGAAGGGAGTGGTGAGTGACTGTTGGACTAGAACTTCAGGTTCTTCGTTGTCCCGAACTTTCTTTGCTTCATTTGTTATGGTATCTACGGAGAAGATTGTTTTCTTTGGCGGTGCATAATAAGTTGCATCTTCATGGATTCCAATTTCATGTACGGAGAATGGTTGTAAGTCTCCTTTGATGCACTGTTCCCCTCCATCGTAATATTTGATGCAACGATGCGGAGATGATGGTACCATCCTGTTTTCATGTATCCATGGTCGGCCCGAGTAGAGCGTTGAACGACGTTTCGAATCGATTATATGAAATTTTGCGGTTGTCTTTGCTAAATCACCGGTCTTCATCGGTAGCGTTATTGACCCGAGGGCTCTTTCTCCTTTACGGTTGAATCCTCTTAATAACATTTTGTCGGCCTCGAGCTCACGAGCATCAATTTCCAAGTATGCTAGTGTTCGAAGACTCATTATATTGATTGATGCTCCTGGATCCACCAAAACTGCGGAGAGCGTAAACTTTCCGATTGTAAGCTCGAAATGTACAACGGTCGGTTGTGATCTCGGCATCCCAAGTAGTAGGTCATTGTACGTGAAGGTAACACCTCGTCTGTTCCTTTAACGAGCAAACCTCATCCAAGGAATCTCCGGCCATTTGAGCTAAGCGAATTTCCGGATCAAGTAAGGCCTTGATCAGAGCTTCTCTCATCTCCTTTGATAAGATGAGAGCATCGTAGATACTCAGTTTGGCCGGTAGTTTCCTAAGATGGGCTAGCACGTTGTAGTCCACTTTGTTCTCCTGTGTCTCGGCTTCTTCTCGAATGGGTATGTCTTCTGCTGGGGTTGGTTCTTCTTGAACAACCACCTGCTTCCTTTGTCTTTTGGACCCATTCTTGGAGGTAGAACTTTTCCACTTCTTAGGTTGACTTCGTAATTTCTTCGAATCTAGTATTGAGTTTGTCGGTGTCTCCTCTCGAATCGGAATGAGCGGCTCTTACGGATTATCTTCCAAATACGAAGGCTCTAACTCTATTGTAACTGGAGCTCCTCGAAACTCACAGATAGATCCGTTGCTTGTTGAACTCTCGTAGCCTCCTTGATGGATGCCTTCTTCGTCATTGTGATCGTCGAGATCTTGTATGATTTGAGAATTGTTGTTGGTATCGAAATCGACGCCCGGATTGTCGCTAGTTACGTAATCGTTAGAAACGATCGAAACGTAGCCAACGCCATCACCCTTATCATTATATGATCCCACCGAAGTGAGCGGATAATCATACAAAATCGAGAGGTTCGAGGGATTTCTCCCCGAATCGGAAACAACTATCCTAGGATAAGCAGCCCCTAGTCTAGCCTTAGGAGTCTCAGTCCCCTCTTCTTCGTCAATTTTCTTCTTCTCTTCGATTGTCTCCTGTCGAGGTGGTTCTTCCATCGCAAGTGATAGTACCGGCTTAACAGGTCTCGAACTACGAATTGAAGCTCGCACCGAAGCGGTTCGGATGTTGTCTAAAATCTTCTTCGAAGATCTCGTCCGAGGAGGTAGTCCATCCATCGTCGGTTGCATAGGGATCTATCGGAATGACGGGATCGGTTGAGATAACATTGACGGAACCTCCTTTACGGGGTTCCTTCATGTACTCCTTCGGGATTGTTATATTTCCTTTCCGAAGGTTGTCGTTGAGCCAACTTTTGAAGGTAATGCGGTCTTCATCTTGTGCCCAAGCATCCGATGGTAGGGGCAAAAGTTGGGATCACCTTTCTTGTTGACTTCCTCCGGTCTTTTGGGCTCGGCAGTTGGAAATCCGGAGTTTTCATTAAGCTACGGAACATCTTTGAGTCTTGCTTCATTTTTGAACGGATATTCTCCGCTCGAAGCTCCCTCGATGTACGTTGCGGACGAGACGGTTGTTCATCTTGCGGAGACGATCGATAGCTGGACCGGGGTTCTTTGGTAATTTTGTTGTGGTTCTTGCGGCCGTTACGGTGGTATTTGCATCGGTTGTTTGCCTTTGTCAGCTGCTGCAACGACCCAGATTTCTTTTCGAAAGTCTTCACCGGCTACGCTTGTCCAGTCTTGTCGGCAAAACTTAATTGCTTCGCCTCTTCTTGCAAGCTTCCGGCCTTGCTTAACAACTTCTCAAAAGTCTTAATAGTGAATCCCTTGAGGAGAAGTGCTATCGGGCCGTGAATGCTTTTAAGCGAGATGTCGATTGCATGTTGTTCTTGCGAGTTGTGGTTCACACTTCATACTTAAATTTCTCCATCGAAGTATGTAATCCACTAGAGTTTCATTCGGCCTTTGTTTCTCTACCACTAAATCACCTATAGTGATGTGGTGCTGAGCTTCCGACAAATCGCTTAATGAAGAGGCTCTCTAGCTGCGAGAATGTCTTTACGGATCCGTTGGGTAATTCGCATACCGGTCGAAGGCGATCCACGACGATTGCTAACAAGCCGTCGGAAGAGTAGCGCATCGTTCCCGCCGGCATTGCAACAAGCGGCACGAAAGTGTGCAACATGCTTGTCGGGGTTCCCGGTTCCGTCGAAGGTTTTAAACGAGAGGTGGTACGAAGCCCTTTGGGTATTGGACGGCGTCGAATTCTTCCGGGTAAGGTCTACCCGTTCGAATAGATGTCCCGCTCTTCGATTGTGCTAGGGCTTCTCGCACTCGTTGTTCTACCAAGTTCTTGATATCCTTTTCGGGGATCATGCTCTGTGTTGTATCCTTTTTCGATTGGTCATCCCCATTGACGGATGTAATCTCCTTTCCTCCGTCTACGATGTGAATGACTTACGGGGGTGTCTCTCATGTGGTTGTACTTGACTTTGGAGAGTGGCTAGAGCTACGGCCATCTCTTCCATCCTCTTCGCCATTTGAGCGATCGTGTCGTCCTTTTCCTGAAGCTGTCTCTTCATCAGTTCCGGCTCCTCTCTTTTTGCGGCTGCAGGAGCACCTTGAGAAGCTGATGAAGCTCGTGTCTCAACCATGTTGATTTCTGCATATTCGTTGTCCATGAATTCCGATGAGTCGATCTCGTCTCCGAACTTTTCTTCTCTTTCTTTTGCCAACCGTCGGATGTCGGTTCTCAACTTTTCCATGGCATCTTCTAGCGGAGCTTTACGTGTATCTTTGTGGTTGTCATGCGATGGTTGCGGGTCCTTTTTCACGAGTCCCCTTCATCGCGGTAGCACTTTCTTCGGATTCCGGCCTCCCGGCGAGACTTTCTTTCTCGAGGCTGTTGTTTCGGTCTCAAGTCGCCCCGTAGTGGGACGCCACACCATCCTTCTAGCGGCAGAAGGTCTATGACCGGATGGTGCATCGGCCAAATGCTCGGAAGGTGGTATCCTCCCTGATCTGTAACCACGATACTACGACGGGCGGGCTAGCCTTCATTCTCTTGCTTGGCTTTTCTATCATGACGGCGGGTTCTACTCGAGGCCCAAGACGGGATTTGACCGGCACCCGCCCTATCCTTCGTAGAATTTCCGACACGGGGCAGTTTTCCTTCTTTGCTAGCTTTTCTACCAAAGTTTGCGGTCGAGCAAACGGCGTAGTTCGATTCTTTTCTTGCGGCTATCGTTGTAGTATGCGAGTGCTGTGGTAATGTGGCGAGCAATCTTTCGAACATTCTCTTCATCCTCTGCGGCGGAGAGGGGATGGAACCTGCTTCCTCCCAAAAGTGGTATGTAGTCGGGCGGTGGTGTATATTCGGTAACGGTGTATATTACGGCAACTGCGGAATTTCCTCCGGAAGGCAATCTCGGCGGCTGCGGCTTCCACGGCGATCCTTCTATTTCTATTTCTTCTTTGGGTCTTTGTCGGCGAAGGAATCTTCGAACTGGACCCGATTTCGAAGACGAAGGTCTTACGGGAAGATCCGTACCCTCCACGGTAACGGAGTTTACCATAGTTCCGGATTTCTTTCCCCTTTGATTTGGCGGAAGTCGGGGTAGGTGCGAAACAACTAGACCGGTGGGGGTAGTGAGAACGAGTCCTCTGCGGACGGCGGTACTCCTCCTAGTCGGGACCCTTTGCGGGGAGGAAACTCTTGGGTCGACCTAAGGTTGAACTCGAGCGAGTGGCTCCTCGGCTTCGGATACCTTGTTTGTCGGTGCAAAGAGGGAGACGTCGGTGACCTTGACGTTCGTGTTTTCAAATCCTCGTCCAAATCGGATGACCCCATTGTCGGGCGGTTCATCCTTATAGACGGCGAAGTCCGGTCCGTTGGTGAAGGAGAAAATCGGTTTCGGGGTTTCCATTTCTGCAAGGTTGATTACGGTTGTCGATCCAAGTTATGCTTCTTTTCTTTAGGACGAAAAGAAAGGAATTGAAAAGAGTCCGAACTCATTCTTTGTTCATGTATTTATAAAAAAAAGAATCATTTGTTAAAAGAATCACTTATTAGAGGGTTTGTTTATTTAGAACAGAACGTTCAAAGGTGTAGAGAAGGTAAGGAATCCGATTCAGAGTTGGAAAGGAAAGTCTTAAGCAAGACTTCCCGACTCGAAGGATCACTCCTAAATTAACACCTATTGGGGGTCCACCCCACCTCAGAAATGAGGTAAAAGGATCTCGGAACCTCTCTGTTTAGGGGTGTCTAAACAGTGGCTCCTAAATCCGAGAGAATGTTGGCTATACTTGTTCAAGATAGAAATGAACATAGTATTCCAACGGAAAGAAGGGTAGTTTGATCCATTAGGGACATGGATACACTACCGATTTTTGAAAGCGAAATTATTTGATTATAATGGAGAGAGGAATTTTCCCAGGCGGAGTCGCCGAAATCCTGTCGGCATATTTTAGGTCGTGTTTTATTTTGAAGAGGGGTCGCCTAACGAAATACGTCGGCGAATTTTTTAATTTAATTAAAATAAATAATTTGAAAAGTAGTATTTGATTTTTGAAAATAATTTTAAATTTGAAGGTTTTAAGATATGATATTAAACCGATCTCACATCCCAAATAGTTTATATAAACGAGCACCGCACCACAAACCGTGTATCTATCCCTAAGGATAGACACATTGCTTGATGGTGGGGCTCAATTAAATAAACTAGAAGATTAGTGACATCCGTTTGGTCTGCGAACCAATTTTATAAGCCGACAAGTTTCCACGCTTAATATGAAAACATTAAACGGGGTTTATATTACACAGGTTCTTTAAAATTCCCTATAAGGGCAAGCCCCTATAGTTAATTACATCTTAAGTGACGGGAATCACCTAAGAAAACTCTCGATAATAATCAATGATTCTGCTCTCAAGAATTTCAAAGTTTAAGGTTTTCAAAGATTGAACTTTGGAGTTTCAATAGGGAATGGATCAAATTTTTGGAACATTTTGTTTTGTGAATCCAAAGGAAGAAAGGTAGGAGAAATCACTGATTCGAAGTGAACTTCGATAATTTCCCGACTATCCTATCGTTTGGCTTGAATTTAGGAAAGTCCTAATGTTTATTTAAATGTTTTGATCTTGCCAATTTCAATTAATTAGGGCTTATATTTGTATGATAAAATCAAACGAATAGCCTAGAAGATGTGAGGGTTTATTGTCGTATCGGACGACTACCTCGGAATCCTAAGACCGGTTAGGGCTTAATTTGCAATGCAAATGCCTAACGAAGAGTTGAGGATTTATGTTGCACTAGGCAAGCTACCTCGAAGTCCTATGGCTTGGTTGTTTTAATTCTAGGAAAGTTTTCGCTGAAGTAGACTCGGGTTTCTTCGATGACGATGGTCGTGCTTGCCCACCATGCTCCGAGCTCCTTGTTGTTGCGAGAGGTTTAGTTTTAGAAAACGTAAATCGGGAGTTGAGAAAAGTGTTTTGGTTTAGAGAAAATCTTAATTTTCAGGTGTTTTTTTTATGTTTTATTTAAAACAAATCTTAAAGTTGATTATAACGACACCGGTTAAGATCCCACGGTTCCATCCTTCCGGCATCATTATTTTTATCGGATTCACTTAGTCCGGATGAATTTGCTAAACTCAATCGAATGAGTTCCACACTTTCATTTAGACCGTGGGAAATCCCGTTAGCAACACGTAGGTTACATCATCCGAGGTATTCCCGATCATCCAACGGGACGTTTTAATTTAGTTATAATTGTAGTTTTGTGTTACGTTTTGTGATTAAATTTTGAGTTGTTTTATATTTTGAAATGTTGTGGCGGTGAATTTTATCTTGCAATGACTTTTAACTTAATTTTGGTTTCAGTTTTAGGGACTATCCTAAAGGTGTGGGTTTTCATGCAACTGTTGTTTTATCATGCAAGAAAAGTAAAATGCATTTGCAATAAAGTAAATTGCAAGAAAGTAAATTGCAAGAAAGTAAATTGTAATAAAATAAAAGCGTACCTGGAGGGTCTTCCCGTCATCCCAAGCTGCACTTAAAACACAATTAGAATATTTAAGCAAGTTCCTAGGTAAAGCTAAGGGAAAGGTTATGGTTTTCTACCAAATTCCTAATCCTATAGCTAGTCATCTCCTATGACGTCTAGGTTCTTTGGGTTTTGGTTTAAGGACGATTTTCTTCATCGAAGAATAATCAAATTCAATTGTTCTTATAAATATCCTATCATATTGAGGAAGTGCTTAAGAAGAATCTTAAACATCTTTTCAATATTTCTAGGATTGTTTTAAGTCCAAATGAATTTAATTATATAAATGAATCGATCATCCGAGGTTTTCAAGTCTTGTTAACTTGCTCGGTGAACTAGGACATTTGAATATCCTATGAGTGAGATAACACTTCATTTAATGTTCTATTTAGGAGTTATATTAATCAAAGCTTTCGAGGGTAAATTAGTATTCAAATGATTTGATTTGAGTTAAAGGGTTTAAATTTGGAATAGTGTTCAAGTTGCTTTATATTTAGTTTAATTTAATTTAATTTGATTTGATGTTTAATTAATTTGATTTAATTTAATTTAATTTAATTATTTAAGTTAATTTAATTTAATTTAATTTAATTATTTAATTTAATTTAATTTTTTAATTTAATTTAATTTAATTTTAATTAATTTAATTTAATTGTTTAATTTAATTTAATTTAATTTTAATTAATTTAATTTAATTGTTTAATTTAATTTAATTTAATTATTAAATTTAATTTAATCTTAATTTAATTTATCTTTAATTTACTTTATTTTTAATTTTAATTGAAATTTCAAAAGATTTTAATAATTTAATTAAGTCTTTTAATATTTTAAATTTGAGTTATCATTTTAATTAAGAGTTGAATATTAATGAGATGATTAATTTAGGGATTTTTAAATTAAAGAATAAATCTCTTCCTAATAAATATCCCTTATTTTAATAATTCCAATTTTATTATTCTTCCAAATTTAATCCATTATTTAATTAAGGTTTAATCATTTTTAAAATTATTTAATGGGTTTCTACCCTTTAATTATTTAAATTTCAATCATCCAAATCTGATTAAGATCAAATATTTTACTTGTTAAATTTTTATTAAACCTAAAGTTTTAATTAAGAATTAAAGATTTTAATTACCATTTTACCCTTTAAGCTTAATAATTTCATAACTCACTAAATTGAACTCAAATGAACTTGAAATTTTTATGTGACTTTACTCATATGTCAATAAAGACATGAGAGGAGAAAATGTGATTTTTCTGTATTTAATTTATTTATATAATTATTTTTGGTGGAAAATAGAGATTTTCAAGGAAAATTTGATAACATGACCAAGGGAAAGTTTCTGTCCTTAAGAAAATTAGGGGACATTCCTAATGACCAGAGAAGCACTTGGACCAATTTTGGTGATTTTTTGAATTATATTATTTTTATTATAATTATTTTAAGTTTTGGAGTGTTAATTAATTTAAAAATAAAATAAATGTTGAAAAATGGATTTTATATTTTTCAAAAATCTCTCTGATATCAAGGAAACCAGAGAAACAAATTTTGCAATTTTCTGATTTTTCTATGATTTATAATAATTATTTTAGTGAAAATGCTAGAAAATACATTTTTTTAATTTTAAAATTACCCTAGGGCTTTAAAATTTAATATCTCACTAAATAGACTTAGGAAAAATGTGGGATTTGTTCCTAAGTGATTAAAATTCAAAATGTGACATTTTGGTGAATTTTATTATTTTTGTGATTTTTATTATTTTTTAATTATTAAAAATATTAAAATATTATTAAAAATCAACTTTTTTAGAAAATTGAAATTTTAATTTTCTTAGGTTCCCTGATATCAGAGAGGCTCCAAAACCAATTTGGTGAATTTTTAAAAAGTATTTTAAAAGTTATGAATTTTTAAAGTTTAAAATGGCTAAGTGGCTTAATCAACCCAATTAGTGGGCTTAACCAAGTCCAATTGACCTCAAATTTTTATGGTGGATTCCTCTGATCCTAAAGGTCAGTGGAGAATTGATTTCAAGTCAATTTGATGCCTGGTTAACTCTAATTAATTAAAGACCTATTTTGGGTGTTTAAGCCGATTAGGGTTAATCCGAGTGAATTAACTCAAGTCTTATTTTTCCTAGGGTTCTGCTGGTCATAAGGAACATCACCAAATATTTCTAGAATTTATTTCACAACATGCTAATTTTTGGAATTAAAATACTCAAAACAGCAACATGCATTTGAAAAATAAATAACTTTTCACAGAGATGGCCTCCGACCTTGGAAAATTCAGGGAATGTTCCCAAGTTCGGAGGCTTCAAAGCCCTATGGTCTCATGCCATGGTGAATTGTATACATGCATGGAGAATTAAATGTATGCGAGAGAGTAAATAAATCATAAAAAATAAAATACTTAATTAAATTAAATGATTTCTTTTCCACATTATTCTCCTCTACGTTCACTGAGCAAGGGGTATTTTTATTTTATTTTTGTGATTTTTCTACACAAAGATATGGATTTTTGAAGTTTAGGGAATTAAATAAATAAGAAAATACCCTAATTTTCTATTTATCCACGCGGCGCCGGCGAAACCTCGGCGGCTCCGAACGCACACGCGTCGCGCTCCCATTCGACGCCGCCACCCGAGTCGGCGGCCCGGGCCCCGCGGTTCTCGTACCGTCTCTCGGTCCGACGCAATCCCGGCCGTCCGTGCGCGCGTGTATCGAATGGACGGCATCCGTTCATCGTCCCCAAGTGTTCTCACCCGAGAGCCGTCCACACTAAATCCACGAGATCTCACTCGATTCTCGATGGATTTTCATGTTCTTATGCTCTATGGATTCGTCTTGAAGAGACGAACACATCTATACGGCTAACATGCATTGAAACTAAGGCATTCGAAATGAAGAATCTCCGAAGCTCGGGATGGAGAGTTAGCTCATACCTTAGCTCGGAGAAGTGTGGCTTCAATCCGAGAGTTGTTGCACCTTCGATTGGGTCCCGGCGGGCTCCGGATGAAGTCTCTCGGTGCAGTGAATTGCCTAGCTATGAAAGTGACCACGGCCGATCACAAAGCTTGGAGGCTGGAGCAAGCTGGGTGGCACTGGAGATGGGGCTTTCGGTGGGAAACTTCTCCTCTTGGTCCGGTGAAGGTGTAGGACCGGTCGATTTGAGGATTGGCTCACTGTGGCAAAGTGTCCTGGTTTTGGGTGGAATTTCAGTTGAGAAATTGGGCTCTGTTGGTGGGGATTAGGGCAAATTGACACTGGGGATCAACTGCTCTAAGGATGGTGAAGGGTTTGGAACAATTTTGGCAGAGTTTCGGCAAGGTTTGTGCTTTTCTCTCCTTATGGCCGAGAGGGGTGGAGTTTAAATAGAGCTGGCTGGGGGGCCTCCCAGAGGGAGTTAGGGCTTGGGATCAGCTGCTCTGGTGAGGAGAAGAACAGCCATGGTGACCACTAGGCATGGGGCGGCTCGGCGAGTGAGAATTTCAATGTTGGCTCACATGTGAGCTCTCGGCCATGGTGTTTTCCGGCGGCCCAGTGGCCGGCCGGCCGGCGATGGTCACCATCTTGGTCGGGTGGGTCGGGGCTGGAGGTTTGTGCAATCAATTGGCCATGGACATGTGTAAAGGCTTTGATCCAAAGTGGAATGGGGCATGGCTAGATTTGGACCTAAATGGGTCAACCCACCCATTTGGGCTAGGTGCACCACCCAAGGCCTGGTTTAGGCTGAGGGAAAAGTGATTTGGATCAGCTTGATTAGTGGGGTCAAGTCACAATCCAAGTACAATTAGGCTTAAGCATGGTTTAGTGGAATCATGTAAGTGGTTAACCACCTTTAGGAGTTAAGGAAAGAGCCTCCTCCTTTTGCCCAAAATGGCATGGTGACATGTAAAGAGGCTCTCATGGCTTGCATATGGCTTATGCATGGCTCCATGGCTCCATTTGGCTTGGGAAAAGTAAAGTCAATTTCATGGAAATGGATTTAAGGAAAATTTTGGTATTTAGGGGTGATTTGGCATGAGGCTTGATTTGGAATTATTTGATGATGAATTTAGGACTTAGGGATGATTTTAATTGAAAGTATGATGAGGGGAAATGTCATATGGGCCTTGGAAGAATTTTGGGCTTTTTTGAAAGGGTTTTAGATGGGCTTTTAAGATGGATTAGGAAAGTGGGCTCTTGAATTTTAAAATGGATTTTGGGATGAAATTTTGTAAAGAGGTTGGGCCAAATAATTATTGGGTTTAGCTCATGGATGTGTCATGAGTGACTTGAAGCAAATTTGGGGTAGTTTGGACTTGAATTGGGTTGGATTTGAATTCTTTTGGTGAATGGGCCAATATAGGTCCAAGTGGGCCAAGTTGGGCCAATGTTGGGCTAGAGTTGAAATTGATGTAAAATAAATGTTTAGAAATGTTTATGGGAGTGTTTCAAAGAGGTTTTAGCTTTGGTTGGGTTTTGATTTTGAGGTTTGGGCCTATTTGGGTTAGGTTTGGGTTTAGGTCAAAATTGGGCTTTAAGGCCAAAAGTGGAGTTGGATCCAAATGTCAACCAAATTGGACTTGGATTTGGTCTAAATTGGTATTGGGAATGTTGAATTGAAGTTTAGAATTGAATTGGACCAAAATTGGGGTCAATTGGGTAGGTTTGGTTTGACATTGGGTCCACTTTGGGTTAAAATGGGTCAATTTGGGGGTTTTGACAAAAGTAGGGTAAATTGACAAAATTGGCCCATGGTGTAGTTGGACAAAATGAAATTGGGAATATTTGGGATTTTCTGGAATTTTCTGGGAATTTTCTGAATTTTTGGATTTTTAGGCCTAGAAGGGTATTTTGGGTATTTGGAGGGTATTGGGGGGTTTTCTTGGAATTTTTGGTATTTTTGGGTATTGATGATCAATTTGAGTGATGTGGAGGTGTTTGAGATTGATTTTGGAAAATTTTAGGTAATTTGGAGATTTTGCAAAAATTTGGGTAATTCGAGGGTTTTGGGTAGGTTTAGTAGGTGTAGGGTCCCGGGGTCAAAAATTGAAAATTTGGGAAATTGAAGATTGGGTGAATTTGGGTGGAAAGAAATCATTTTGGTTGAGCCATGAAGCCATTTCAAGCCCATATGAGCCATGAAAGGACTCATTTGAGGCATTCACTATGTTGTTCCTAACCCTCTTGCCGAGGGCTTAGGGGTTAAGGACCATCCATGTGAATCACCTACATGAGTCGGGAGGTCAAGTTGGGTATGGGTGTGGTTTTAGGAAGTGTGTGGAAATGTAGTGTGTAAGTGTAGTGTATGTCGGCCCCTTCATCGGACCAGGGCCACCTGAGGCGGTCCTAAGGCCAAAGAGTCCTATAGGAACTCATCCTTTAAACTTCCACATTTGATTTCAACCCTCTAGATGATTAGGGGTCTATAGTCAAATTTGTGGAGTTTACAGGGAGTTTAGAAGCGGTTTAAATTTCTAAAAGGCGGGTCCCAATTCTAGTCCTCTAAGATAGTCAAAGGAAAAGCCTAAGGCTAGATCCTAAGCACTAAAAAGAAGAAAGGAAGACCTCATCAAAAATGAGGTCAACATGCAGCTGCTCTATAAACTGATCATGCATGGTTTCCCAAAAAGTAGATGGTGGCTCAGCAGAAGTAGATGGTCTAGAAGTAGAAGCTCTACCTGAAGTAGGTAATGAACCAGAAGGTGCAATAGAACTCTTAACTCGTAGTCGATCATAAATACTGACGCTTTCTCTTCCTTTTGGCTTTGTCGACTTGAGCTTTTCCTCAGAAAGCTCAGCAACTACTCCATCACTTTGACATAGAGAATAGATCAGAGATGGAAAACCAAGTCAAATAAAAATGCTAGAACGAGCAGTAGCCTCTATAGAATCATAAATAATGATCCCTACATCAATAGACTTCCTCTCTTGAATGCAGTAGTTGAGAATAGCTCTATCTTTGGTAACCTCACTCAGATGATTGGATGGAAGGAGACGAGCAGAAATAAAGTAGTGTCATGCCTTTGAAACATCATTAAGCATAGAAGTTAAAAAATTTACCCTTTTTTCCATTCTGAATCTTCCAGGTTCCAGTACTATCAGTTAGGTAAGCAATGATCATATCCAAATCTCCCTCAGATGGAGATAATCCTGAGTAATAACACTCTATGTTTGGTGGCAGGCCATAGAAAATGTTGATGTGTTTAGGAGTGAATCCTACTCCAACTCCTTGAATGAAAATCTTGTATTCTTCAGCATCCACGAAATTAGCATAAAACTCTCTAACAACCGGGATAACGACAATAGTAGTAAAATAGCAGAATCGTTGTCATTTGAGCGCAATGATTGCCTCCTCAATTCTTCCTCCAGGATTATAAAAACTTCGCTCTGAGATAAATTTTCGAGTCGTAGCAAAATCATTATATCGAATGTGTGTAACAACGGTGACGAACTTGCTACAATCAAAATTTTCTCGTTCCTTTCCTCGCTTAGATTTGGGTGCCATCTAAACGTGAAATAAAAAACACGAAATAAATTCAATGGATCTAGGAAAATAAACTAATTTAAGCTTTTCAAACTTGAAAGAGCTTAAATATTCATGGATTTAACCATAAAAATCAAAATTTTTCTCAAAATTTTGGTTTTCTTAATGAGAGAAAAATCCATGCTGAAAATAAAAAATAATGAGTTTAGAATGTAGATCTGACCTTGAGATGAAGAAATCGGGTGATTTCAAGCTCAAAAACTTGAAAATCAGGCTTTAAATGGGATCTCTAGGTGGTATTTTCATGAAAAACTGTGGAGAAGGAAGCAGAGGCGTCAAAAATGCGTGAGAAGTTTAAGAAGATGAGTTTTCGGGTTCAGGCCGAACTGGCGCTTAGGCGCCGAATTCTGGCGCCTAGGCGCCAGACTCGTCTTTCCAAAAATTTGATTTAAATTAAATATTTTTCACCAAATTTTATCAAATTTGACTCCTAATTACTCTTTTGAGAGTATTAATCCAATTTATATCCTCCAAATATTTTTACAATCAATTTAAAATGATAGTATAGATCCACAAAAAAAATGTATCCAAATTATTCAATTCTAATCCCTAACTTCCATTCCAAATTCAATAACTTTCAGTACAAGACTGTATCAAGGTTCATAGTTTTATAAATAACACAAACAACAATATATTCAAAGCAAACTTTCAAATCCAACAACACACATTGAACAATTAAGCAAACACACAAATTTGATATTCAACACACTAACACAAGACTTGATCACACCTAAAATACATATAGGATCTATTTACATTGATCTTAAATTACCATCTCTTTCTCAAAGAAGTTCGTTAGGACCGAAGGGATAAAACACCAACTCCCTTGGAATTTCCAAAGCCGTCTTTTCATCGATCCACTTGTTCTTCGCGTACATTTCTACTTGAGCGTCATGATAAGCAGCCATATGATCATATTGAAGTTTTCCAAGTGTTCGTATTGGTGGTACATCTCATGGAGACGATTACCAATACTTTGAAGTTCCGCTTTAATCTTATCCAATCGACTAAACATTTTCTCCATACTACAGCAATAAAACTATTAAAATAAGGCTGAGGATCTTTAGGAGATTTGTCTCTCACCTCATTTCCATGATTTCCTCTATCCATTGCCTCCAAATCCTTCTTAACTTTCTCCAAAATGGATTGCTCTGGTCGAAATTAGTGTTTATATGGGACTGGGGACGAAGAATAGGCAATATATAAAGAGATTTCGTGTGAAAAACTGAAGAATTTCAGTTTTTCCACGACCTGTAACTGTGGCGCTTAGGCACCGAAATCTGGCTCCTAAGCGCCGGATCATCGATACACAGGCCATTCTGGCGCTTAGGCGCCAACTTTTGGTACCTAGGCGCCGGATCCTCGATCAACTCTGACTCACCTATCGTCAAATTTTACAAGTTTCAGTCATAAAAATAGGTCTAATAAACGTGTATAATCAACACACAAACACAATTACAAAAAAATTCAAATCACAAACAATCACAAAAGAAGGTTAATTTGATCTCCTTTTTTACTCACATTTGACATGGAGTGGTCCAAGTCCAAATTCTATATACTTCAAGAAAATGTTTAGCTTAAGTCAATACAGACTTGTTAGCCTTCTATTTCCAGAAGCTATATACAAATTTAGTCAAGACTAAGGCATAACCTTACATCAATAATTAAACTCACACTAATAAATATGGGTTGCCTCCCACAAAGCACTTGGTTTAACGTCGTCAGCCCGACCTAATTAATTGAATTAATCGGGTAGACTCAGCTCATAAGCCTCTTTGTAATTTAATTTCATTTCTCCCATATAAGGCTTCAGTCTTAATTCATTAACTTTCAATACTTTTTCATTTTTGGGATCTTTAATTTCCACAGCTCCATAAGGGTATACTTTCTCAATTATAAATGGTCCCATCCATTTAGATTTTAATTTTCCATGGAAAAGTTTTAAACGAGCATTAAATAATAATACTTCTTGTCCAGATTCGAATATTTTCCTTGAAATCATTTTTTCATGCAATTTTTTCATTCTTTCCTTATAAATTCTTGCATTTTCATAAGACTCATTTATTAACTCTGCCATTTCATTTAGTTGTAATAATTATTTTTCTCCTGCAGCATTCAAATTATAATTAAACTCATTTTTTTCATTATTTCCCAGTAAGTGACAATGTTTATCATAAATTAACTGATAATGTGACATTCTGATAGGTGTCTTATAAGCTGTTCTATAAGCCCATAATGCAGAATCAAGTCTATCAACTCAGTCAGTTCTTTTAAGATTAACAGTCTTTTCCAATATTCTTTTAATCTCTCTGTTTGACACTTCAGCCATTATACTTGTTTGAGGATGATAAGCAGTTGCAATTCTATGTTTAATTCTGAATTTTTCCAGCAATGATTGAATTCTTATATTTCTGAAATGACTTCCCCCATCTGTAATAATTATCCTGGGCATTCCAAATCTTGTAAAAATCATTTTCTTTAAAAACTTCGAAATACTTTTGGAATCACAATTAGGTAAAGCTACAGCTTCGATCCACTTTGAAACATAATCAACTGCTAATATAATATAAATCTTTCCAGATGATGGTACGAAAGGTAGCATAAAGTCTAAACCCTACACATCGAAAATTTCAATTTCTAATATAAAGTTTAGAGGCATTTCATCTTTTCTGGATATATTTTCCACTCTTTGACATCGATCACAAGTTTTTACATAAGGTCCAACATCTTTAAATAAAGTAGGCCAATAAAATCCAGAATTTAAAATTTTAAATGCAGTTTTATCAACACCACAGTGTCCTCCAAGTTCAGAATCATGACATTTTTGAATAATTGCAAAAGTTTCTTCATAAGGTACATATCTTCGAATCACAGAATATCTTCCTATTTTAAATAAATGAGGATCTTCTCAAATATATGATTTACAATCATTCTTGAATTTCTTAATGTATTTACTATTCATCCCATAAGGTAAAATATTGTTAACCAAGTAGTTAACTATATCTACATACCAGGGCATTTTTAATCCTTGAATGACATATAATTGCTCATCCAGGAATTTCTCATTTATATTTTCTTCATAAATCCTCTCATTATTATTTTTGATTTTTGATAAATGATCAGCAATTTGGTTGTCAGTTCATTTTCTGTTTACAATTTTAAAATTAAATTCTTGTAAAAGTAAAACCCAACTGATCAACCTTGGTTTAACATCTTTTTTAGATATTAAATACTTAATAGCAGAATGATCAGTATGCACGATACATTTTGTTCCAAGAAGATATGATCTAAATTTATCAAAGGCATATACTATTGCTAAAAGCACTTTTTCAATAGTAGTGTAATTTAATTAAGTTTCATTAAGAGTTTTGCTAGCATAGTATATCACTTTGAAATTTTTCTCATATTTTTGTCCTAATACAGCTCCGATTGCATAATCACTTGCATCACACATTAATTCAAAAGGTTTATTCCAATCAGGTGCAACAATGAAAGGTGCAGTGATTAATTTTTTTTTCAGAATATTGAACGCATTCAGACAATCTTCATTAAATTCAAATTTAGCTTCTTTTTCCAATAAATGGTAAAGAAGTTTAGCAATTTTAGAAAAATTCTTTATATATCTCCTATAAAATCCAGCATGACCCATAAAACTTCCCACATCAGTAACGGTAGTACGTGGTTGAAGCTCAGCAATAATTTTCACTTTTGCTTGATCAACTTCCATCCCTATTTGTGAAACTTTATGTCCAAATACAATGCCTTATGTGACCATAAATTGACATTTTTCTCAGTTTAGAACTAAATTTGTTTCTTCACATCTCTTCAAAACTTTTATTATATTTTTCAAACAAGATTCAAAAGAAGTTCCAAAAACTGAAAAATCGTCCATAAATACTTCAATTCCTTTATCAATCAAATCACAAAATATTGACATCATACATCTTTGAAAAGTTGCAGATGCATTGCATAAACCAAAAGACATTCTTCTAAAGGCAAATGTTCCATAAGAACTTGTAAATGTTGTCTTTTCTTGATCCTCAGGAGCAACGGGTAATTGATGATAACCAGAATATCCATCCAGAAAACAGAAATATGAGTGTCCAGCTAGTTTATCCAACATTTGATCCAAGAAAGGTAAAGGAAAATGATCCTTTCTAGTGGCGTTGTTTAATTTTCGATAGTCAATGCAAATACACCATCCAGTAACTTGTCTTGTTGGGATTAATTCATTTTTTTCATTAACAATAACAGCTACTCCTCCTTTGGCTTTACGAAATAGGATAAATAATTCTAGCATCTAACCATTTCAAAATCTCTTTCTTTACAACTGATCACTAGAAAATATATTAAGAATTTCATACCAATTTTATATGAAATTGCACTTTAAAGAAAGGTATTTTCTTTGTTTTATTGCAGGAATGAAGATTAATAAGTATTGAAAGCAAAAAGCACAAAAGAAGTGGATTTGGAGCAAAAAGGACTCAATTTGATGAAAATTAAACTGTCCCGCCGGCGGTGAGATTTTGGCTGCCGACGACGAGTTTTTCCCAAAATATTTTTAATATATTATAAGGAGCCCGCTGACGTCGAGATCGAGCCCGTCGACAACTAGATCGGCGCGGTTAGCCATCTTCTAGAAGCCTGCCGACGGCGACACCAAGCCGCCGACGGCAAGACAGTTGAAAAGAGCCAAAATACATTGAACCTGGACACTTTTTGAAGAGGTGCTTAAGAAACCTTTGGAGATTTGACCCCTTCTATAAATAGGGACGAATTCTAGTCAGTGGTGTGTCAGTTTTTGTGTTATTTGAGTGGAAGTTAAGTGTAATTTAAGAGTCTTTGAGTGAGTAGATAAAGTGTTTAGCGATTTGGTGTGCTGTACTGGAAGGAAGAGTCAAAGGAACTTCAGGAATCTACTTGGGGAGAAGAATTGAGATAAATATATTTGTTATTAGTTTGTTAACTTTAATGAAATCCATGCTTTATGTTATTTTTCCCATGCATTCTGAGTAGTTTCCTTAGTCTTTCTCCTTCTTATTGAGATTATGTGAAATGATGAATTAAAGTAATTGTGCCTAAAATATGAAAATAGAAATTGTGCTAATCTTTAACTTAAATCTTAATTTACTTTCAATCTGGCCAATTTATTTGTTAATATATGTTCAAATATCAACTATAGTAAAGATTACATCCAAGAATCAGGGAAGTCAAAAGCCTTGGAAGGAGGATGCAAATAAATAGGAAAATATTAACTATCGGGCATAGAATTGGACATTTAGTGTGACAGACTAAAATATTCAATTCGGTCTTATTGTTTGAGAGCTGAAGTGTAGATTTTATCCCTCAGGCGAGGGTAATGTGGGAGCTCTGAAGTGGCAGTCGGTATCCTCCCGCACCTAGCCACAGATTCAGTAATCAAACATAAGTCTAGTCAATGTTCTTTGCACCTGGAACAAAGGGTAAAGAATAGGAATGCTCCTATTTGGCACAAAACAATTAAAAACTTATTTAATTCTTCATTCATTTAATTCTCTAAAACAAGGAGAAAGATAATTTTCTGAAATCTTATATTCAACCTTACGCATTAGTTTATTTTAGTCTAAGTATTCTTAATTTCTGTATACTAGATTCGTAAGTAAGTTTACTTTAATTTGTCTTTGAAATTTTCTAACTTCCCCATGGGATCGATATCTAGGACTCCATTATAGCCTTATATTACTTGATAACGATACGTATACTTGCATAGTATCCACAATATAAATCATAAAATCCATAACAAAATCATTAGTAAAAATTCAGTGCGGGATCAAGTTTTTGGTGCCGTTGCTAACCTTTAATATCATAATTGTAAGTATAAATATCGAAAAGTGGATCAATTTTTTGTCATCGTTGTCGGGGAAGGTTAAGTAAAGCAATTATTAAGGTAATTAATAAAATTATTAAAATAATTACTAGAGTAACGGACTATTTTAAATATTACTTAAAAATTGTATGCGTAAATTTGGAAACGAAAATTTAATACCTTACGATTCAGAATTAGAGCTTACAATTAAAAGAATTAGAAAATAAAAGAGAGAAATTATAAATTTAACACAAATGAAAAATAATCCAGAAATTGAAAATATAAACCAACAAAGACCATTAAGAGACTACACCAACCCTACATTAGATGAAATTCACCTAACTATTTAAAACCCTGATGTAGCTGCTAACTCATTTGAACTTAAACCTGCAATTATCCAAATGGTACAGAATAGTCAATTTAGTGGTTCACCTAATGAAAATCCTAATTTACATCTTGCTAGTTTTTTGGAACTATGTGCTACTTTTAAATATGAAGGAGTATCTAATGATGCTATTAGACTTAGGCTTTTTCCTCTTTCTTTAAGGGATAAAGCTAAGATGTGGTTAAATTCATTAGCACCTGGATCTATTAAAACTTGGGGAGAATTATCACAAAAATTTCTATCTAAATATTTTCCTCCTTCGAAAACTGCAAAACTTAGAAATGATATAACATCTTTTAGTCAGTTTGATAGACAATCCATATATGAAGCTTAGGAGAGATTTAAAGAACTTCTTAGGAAATGACCACATCATGCATTACCAGATTGGTTAATTATACAAACTTTTTACAATGGATTAGTAGGATCTCTTAGATCAATCATTGATGCTGCTGCTGGAGGTTCATTAATGTTGAAACCATTTGATGAAGCCTATGCGGTAATCGAAGAAATGGCTACTAACAATTTTCAATGGCCTGCTGAACGAATAAATCCTAAAAAGGTAGCTAGTGTTCATGAAAATGATGCAATATCTATGTTAGCTTCTCAAATTGCTGCTATATCAAAGAAATTAGATCATTTTGGAATGAATTACTCTCCTATATTAGAAGAAAACTCATTTGGACAAATTATAGATTATCAGTCTCCTTATGAAACTATAAATGCTATTAATAATAGACTTAATAATCCTTATGCGAATTATTATAATCCTGGTTGGAAGAATCATCCAAATTTTAATTGGAATAACAATACAGCTAATCAACAATGGATGAACAACTTTATAGGAAATCCACCTAATCAAGGAAACACAAATTATAAACCATCTTATCCACCTGGATTTAATAACACTCAGTTTAAAGATAAGAAGTTATCTATAGAAGAATTAATATTAAGTATGGGTCAGCATTTACAAAATCAAGGAAATCAATTACAAACTCAAGGAAATCAATTACAAAATCAAGGAACAACAATTAAAAATATTGAAACTCAACTTAGACATATTGCTATTGCGCTTAACAATAGAATTCCTGGAACTTATCTTAGTAATGTGGAAATAAATCCTAAAGACTAAGGAAAAGAACAAAATTAAAGCGTTACAACTAAGAAGTGGAAAAGAGTTAGAAACTAAAATTCAGAAAGAAATAGAAAGTAAAAATGAGGAAGTGGAAATTGAGAAAGAAAAGGATCAGCAAGATAAAAACTTTGAATATTCATTCAACCCTATGAAAATATCTATAGAAAAACCACCATCACCATTTCCTCAATGACTTAAACAACATAAAAAAGATAAGCAATTTGCTAAATTCCTTGAAATTTTAAAAAAATTAACGGTAAATATTCCTTTTGTAGAAGCATTAGAACAAATGCCTAATTATGTAAAATTTATGAAAGATATTTTATATAAAAAAAGAAAATTTACAGATAATGAAACTGTTGCACTGAGTGAAGAGTGTAGTGCAATTATTCAAAAAAAGCTTCCTGAAAAATTAAAAGATCCTGGTAGTTTCACTATACCTTGCGCTATTGGAGAAAAATTTTATGGAAAAGCTTTGTGTGACTTAGGAGCAAGCATAAATCTAATGCCTCTATCAATTTTTAAAAGATTAGATTTAGGAGAAATTTCACCTACTTCAGTAACTCTTCAGTTAGCTGATCGTTCTGTAACTTATCCAAAGGGAGTTATTGAAGATGTATTAGTAAAAGTGGATAAATTTATCTTCCCGGTAGATTTTATTGTTCTAGATATGGAAGAAGATAAAGAAATTCCAATAATATTAGGAAGACCCATTTTAGCCACTCGAAAAGCTATGATTGATGTTCAGAAAGGAGAATTGACTATGAGAGTAAACGACCAAAAAGTAACTTTTAACATAGCAAAATCAATGAAATATCCTGCTTTAGAAAAAAATGATGAATGTTTTCGAATGGAAATACTTGAACATTTGCAAAATGAACATTTTAAAGAATATTATGAAGAAAAGTTAGAAAAAGAAAATACTGAATATTATGAAAAAACATATAATGAAAAACTGGATTATATACAAGAAAAATTTGAAATGTTGGATAATACTGAAAACGTTGAAAGAATATAGTTCCGTCAATAATTAGACCTCCTAAACTCGAATTAAAAATTCTACCTAATCATTTAAAATATGCTTACTTAGGTAACAATTCAACTCTACCAGTTATTATATCAGCTGAATTGAATGAATCACAAGAACAAAAACTATTAGACACATTAAAAAAATATAAGAAAACTTTTGGTTGGACTTTAGCAGATATTAAAGGAATTAGTCCTTCAATCTGTATGCACAAAATTATTTTAGATAATGAACATAAGCCAAGAGTAGATCCTCAAAGGAGATTAAACCCAATAATGAAAGAAGTAGTCAAGAAAGAAATATTAAAATGGTTAGATAATGGTATTATATATCCTATTTCGGACAGTGCTTGGGTAAGGCCAATTCACGGTGTTCCTAAGAAAAGAGGAGTGACCGTTAAAGCTAATGAAAATAATGATTTAATACCGATAAGACAAGTGACTGGATGGCGTATATGTATTGACTATAGAAAATTAAATGCAGCCACCAGGAAAGATCACTTCCCATTACCACTTCTAGACCAAATGTTGGATAGATTAGCCGGACATAAATATTTTTGTTTTTTAGATGGATATACCAGTTATCATCAAATACATATTGCTCCTGAGGATCAAAAGAAAACTACATTTACTAGTTATTATGGAACATTTGCTTTTCGAAGAATGCCTTTTGGATTATGTAATGCACCTGCAACATTCTAGAGATGTATGATGTCTATATTTAGTAAATTAATTGATGATGGAATAAAAGTATTTATGGATGATTTCTCTGTATTTGGAATGTCATTTGACGCATGCTTGAATCATCTTGAAAAAGTATTAGAAGTATGCGAAAAACATATTTTTGCGATGAACCATATTTATATAAACAATGTAAGGATCTTATAATTAGAAGATGCGTGCCTTATGAAGAAACAGAACAAATCATTCAGAAATGTCATGATTCTGATTTTGGAGGACATTTTGGAACAGATAAAACTGCTTATAATATTTTAATATCTGGATTTTATTGACCTACTCTTTTTAGAGATGTTTATAGATATATCAGAATTTGCGATAGATGCCAACAAGTAGGTAATATATCTAGAAGAAATGAAATGCCTCTAAATTTTATATTAGAAGTTGAGATTTTTGATGTTTGGGGATTAGATTTTATGGGACCATTTGTTCCTTCATTTGGAAATTCATATATATTAGTTGTTGTTGATTATGCTTCTAAATGGATTGAAGCACAAGCTTTACCTCGATGTGACGCTAAGAGTGTTTCAAAGTTTCTAATGAAAAATATTTTTACTAGATATGGAATGCCAAGAGTGATTATCACTGATGGAGGATCTCATTTTAGAAATAAATATATTCACAAACTAGTAGAAAAATTTAACATTATTCATAAGATATCAATTGCTTATCATCCACAAACTAGTGGATTAGCTAAAGTTTCTAATCGAGAAATTAAATGTATTTTAGAAAAGACTGTAAACTCTAATAGATTGGATTGGTCTATAAGACTAGACACTGCATTATGGGCATACAGAACTGCTTATAAAACTCCGATTGGAATGACTCCTTACAGGCTTATTTATGGAAAGACTTGCCACTTACTAGTTGAATTAGAACATAAAGTTTATTGGGCAATTAAAGAATTTAATTATAATATGAAAGAAGCTGGTGAGAAAAGATTATTGCAATTGAATGAATTAGATGAATTAAGAAATGAATCTTACCATAATGATAGAATTTATAAAGAAAAAATGAAATTATGGCATGATCGGAAGATTAACCTGAAGAATTTTGAGCCAGGACAAGAAGTTTTACTTTATAATACAAGATTAAAATTATTTCCTGGGAAATTGAAATCTCGATGGTTAGGACCTTTCACTATAACTCAAATATTTTCATACGGAACAATAGAAATTGAAGATCCAAAAACTGGGCATAGATTTAAAGTAAACGGACATAGAGTAAGACCTTCTTTTGAAGGAATAAGACCAAAATTTAAAGAGGTTTTAATGCTCAGTCAACCTGATTACTAACTAATTTAGGTCGGACTGACGACGTTAAACCAAGCACTTTATGGGAGGCAAACCATAGTAGTTATTAATTGTGATATATTTATTAAAAAAAATTAAAATATAGAATGAAATCTACTCATTTTACTTTTTAGAATCATCACAAGAAATCAGAAAATATTCAGACCGGAGCGAAAAATTGGGCAATTTACCTAATCTCGCCGAAGGCTAGATCGATCCCGCCGACAGCGAGATTGGCGCGCCCAATTTCAGTTTAAATAATTAAATATCCCGCCAACGGCGAGATCATTATCGCCGACGGTGAGATAATTCAAAAGTGGTTTTTGTGAGTTATTTTTGCGGTTTTGGACTGTTCTAAGGCCATTTCTTTATAAAAAACATTTAAAACTTCATTTTTACATTATCTTCATCCTTAGAAATGACTAGAGTCCCTCCGAAATAATTTATTATGGCTTCTAAACTACTTAAAATCACGAAATCCAGAGTTTTTAATCGACGAAAGTTCGTCAGTTCTGAGGCTCAGCGACTATTCAACAAGGCATTGATGAAGAAACGTCTGATTAAAGAAAGAGGGTTCGTAAACGGAGGAGCGGAGAATTCAACAACAACAATTGAAGAAATGATTGTTCAGCGACGTTGGGAGGTATTCTGCTATACCACATCTGCTGTAGTCATTCCAGTAGTCAAAGAATTCTACTCTAATCTACATGTGATCCATAATGGAAGTGTCTACGTAAGAGGCAAATGGGTAACTTTCACTCCTCGGATAAATGAATTATACTCGATTGAGAATACCCCTGTTTGCCACTATTCAAACTTTCACTCCTCGTTAGTTTTTCTGCGTCACTTCTTAACCCCGTCTCAAAACATTGGCATTTCTTTATTTCATCAAAGTTACTACCCACTGTGAGGGTAAACAAAGTTTTGAAGGAATGCGCAATCTTAAATTACTGTATTCAATCTGGATTGCCTATTGATGTTGGATCTATTATTGTGAAGTCTGCACTAGGATTAATTGTGCATGGGTCAATTCATGGACTTGGACACCCATCAACTATATTTGCTTTATGTAGTCAGTGCCAAGTTTCCTACGAAGCTTGGGAAAAGTGCTATTGCCTTGGAAACCACTAGATCCAACAGATATGTTTCCTACATTGGATAACAATGATGAAACCGTAATTATTTCTGATCAAGCATCACAAAACAATCCATTAGTTAAGCCCCTAACTGATAGAACAAACCTCATTTTACGAAAACTTAAAGGATTGGAGAAGGATCTACAGAATGTGATGAATTCTATCGATAATATCGCTGATTTGTTCGATCACATCGATTGGAGAATGAAGGAGCACTTTGACCATATCGGACACCTTGAGGCAAGTTTTATACGACTATTGAGACAGAAGGGTGGATTAAAGAAAATTCTACTACAGAATTCCCTTTCAGGGCTTTCTATAATTTGTTTGTGCACCTGCGTTCTATTAGAAACATCAGAGTAGAGAACAGTTCAGATTTCGATGAGTAGCAGAGACTTCTATTCATATTATATGTATGTGTGTTGATTTGAATTTAGTTTTTGATTTATTTTGAACTTTACATAGCCAATCTCAAATAAGATGAGATTGTATGTTGTTTCTTTAGTCTCAGCATTTAGAGTATCGTGGTGTGGATTGCAATGCTGAGTTAGATGTGTTTGGGTTAATTTGATAAGTCATTTGTTAGTTATGTAGTGTTTGAAGTTTGTAAGTTCATGGATTTCATTTATAAAGTTATAATATTTGTGTTGTGTGAATTTATTTGTTAGTATCTAATCTTAATAAAAATAATAATAAATATATCAAATTTAGTGACCGGAACAATGAACAAGGCTTAATTTAAGTAGAATATAATTTAAAAATTTAAAAATATTAAATTTTTGGAAACCTCGACGACAGCGAGAGAAATCCCGCCGACGGCGAGATTTTCCCAAAACTTTGGCCTTGGTGAATTAATTAGCTCGCTGACAGTGAGAAAATTCTCGTCGACAGCTAGATCACGAAATATACTTTATTTTACCGATCGACCGACACTATTCATCGTCTCCCTCCTCTAAAACTTAAAAAAACTGACCTAAGGCTTGTGGAATCTTGGATTTGAAGCGATTTCAACACATTTTGACGCCGGATTTTATCTTCCCTTGGTAAGAGCTTCACTCCTATGTAAAAACTTTTTATTTTCACCATGAATTTCTTCTACATTGAGAAATTCTGGAAAAATTCGAAATGAGAAGAAAAGAATGAGAAGAAATTCATGAAACTTGAATTAGATTGATTTTAGTAACTATTGGAAGCCATCTTAGTAATATTTAGAAGTTTAGTTAAGATTTTTGTGAATTTCACAGATCGAAAAATGGCTCCACGACAAAAGAGAAGAGTGGATTACGACGAAACTCATTTTGTGAATGCAATGGCACAATCAAGATATTTTCACAATATTCAAGCCAGAACATGCATTCAGGATCGAGTTTTCAAAAGTCCTGGAGGTGAAGTAGAGTGAATAATTAAAGAAAGATGATGGGAAAATTTCTGTTTCATAACCAACAGAGCCGCTGTGAAAGTGGTAAAAGAATTGTATGCGAACCTGACACAGGCTGAAGATGCACAGGTTAAGGTTAATGGATTTTTTGTGGAATTCAGCGCTGCAAGAATAAATGCTTATTACGAGGTAAGAGACACCTACACCAGTGAATATGATACATTTGGAACTATGGAAGGACCACTAGAAGAAGTAATCGACTTTCTCACTGACGGGAAAGGAGTTTGGAAAATGAAGCATCGAGAACGGGTAAATTTCTCTTTTTCTATGTTGAATGCATCATCTAAAGCCTGGTATTATTTTATTTGTTCTACCTTGTTACCTACTTACCACCATAGTAAGGTAACAAGAGATAGAGCAGTTCTGAATTTTTGTATTCAGAACCAAAAAAGTATTAATGTGGGAAGTGTAATTTATAAGAATATATTAGCCACCTCAAGAAGTGAAAGTGGAGGAGGACTAGAACACCCTGGTCTTATCTATGCACTCTGCCAATTATCTGGGGTAGAGGCAAGAGATGATGAGGAATGGGTGGAGCCTATGAAACCTATTACTCCGGCTAATATTAAGAAATATGAATCCCACGAAGGATGGAGATCTGGGACAAGGAGCTATGTACCTTCTTCTAGTAGAGATATTCCCTCTACCAGTTATGACCCTCCTCCTTATAGTACTCCTACCCTTCAAGATTTGATGAATGAGATGACGCTACAGAGGAAAAGTTTTGAGAAAATAGAAGAAAAACTGGAGCATATTGATCAGAGAATTGGAAGCTTAGAAAGAAGACATGATTATGACAGTGAGTATCTCTAAAGACATTCAGAGTATGAGATAGCCTATTATGATGCTGAGAATCGTTACAGGAGAGGAGAGCTCGACATTGTATTTCCTGAGTGCCCCCGATAAACTCATTATCAGCATAATCCACCCACTGATCCAGGAAATGACGATATAGTTTGGGACTTACATGTAGAAGATTAAATGTTATGTTTATTTGTTTAGTTATAGATTCTGATGTTGTTATTGTTTGTTTGTTGTTTTACTTTTTCGTATTGATGTTTTAGTTTATAAGCTTGATTATGATGTAGTGTAGATGGTTTTAATATTGATGTTAAAGTTAGGCAGTTTTTAAATTTTTAATGTTTTCAGACTGCTATTGTAACTTTGGATTGAATTAGTAAATATATGTGGATGTAGTATAATATGTTAGTATAAAATGTGGTAGTATTGTGTTAAACTTCTTTACCCAGCACTTTCTTTAATATTTTGTGTGTAGAAAAATACTAACAGTACAGGTTAATTAAGTAATGGAAAAAGCCTGCAGAACATCAAAAAGAGGAAATACTTAAAGCTCAAAGGTATGATTTAAATATTACAGTTTATTTCCTTTTCACCCTCTGTAGATAGATAGAAAAATTTAAGTTTGGGGGAGAGAAAAATACAAATTTAATTATTAAATTATTCTCAATTTACATTTTTAAAATTATTATAAAAATGATTTTCTGAAGTAATTTTAATTCAATAAACTATAATTAATTTATTTAATTATTATAGAAAGTTAAGAGAAATACTTTTAATGATTAACTAATTTTATAGATTAAGAAATTTAGTTTAAAATTATAAGAATATAGTTAAATATTTAAAGTAAGGAAAACTATATTTTCAAATATGAAATTCTTAAGTATTTAGTTGAGAAAGAAAAGATTGAAACTCAATAAAGTAAAAGCTTTGAAATATATATTAAGTAAGGAATGTTTTCAGTTTCAAATTTAGGAAAAGAAAAATGAAGTTCAAAATTATTAACAGGCTAACCAAAAATAGTGATCCTCACTTAAAAAAAGGGGATTGAAAATCAATCCAGAAAAAAAAAAAGAGAAAAAGAAAAAAATATATATAAAATGAGAAGAAACTTGAGGAGATGCCTTATCAAAAATTGGCTTCATTTGAATCAACTTAAAGGGTAAACTTCAATTACATTTCCGAACTTAAGTATATGGATTAATATTTTACTAAGTTGTGCTTCCATGAAATTCTTATCATCTAAATATCTTAAGTAATTTAATATTAAAAGTATAGTCATTTTTGAAATAAATAGAAGACTAAAAATCTTGTACTTGATAACTAAATAGCCCTTATATCTATAAAATTAATTTAATTATTTTAAAAATATTTCTATTAAACCTTACTATAATACTTATTTAAATCTAATTCAAAGTATTTCTGAATTAAAACCTTACTACAAAATAATCATTTACTTTTATGTAGTATCTAAATTACTTGAGGACAAGTAATAGTTAAGTTTGAGGAATTTGATCACTAGAAAATATATTAAGAATTTCATACCAATTTTATATGAAATTGCACTTTAAAGAAAGGTATTTTCTTTGTTTTATTGCTGGAATGAAGATTAATAAGTACTGAAAGCAAAAAAGCATAAAAGAAGTGGATTTGGAGCAAAAAGGACTCAATTTGATGAAAATTGAACTGTCCCGCCGACGTCGAGTTTTTCCCGAAATATTTTTAATATATTATAAGGAGCCCGCTGACGGCGAGATCGAGCCCCCCAACAGCAAGATCAGCGTGGTTAGCCATCTTCTAGAAGCCCGCCAACGGCGAGATCAAGCCGCCGACGACGAGACAGTTGAAAAGAGCCAAAATACATTGAACCTGGACGCTTTTTGAAGAGGTGCTTAAGCAACCTTTAGAGATTTGACCCCTTCTATAAATAGGGACGAATTCTAGTCAGTGGTGTGTCAGTTTTTGTGTCATTTGAGTGGAAGTTAAGTGTAATTTAAGAGTCTTTGAGTGAGTAGATAAAGTGTTTAACGATTTGGTGTGTTGTACTGGAAGGAAGAGTCAAAGGAACTTCAAGAATCTACTTGGGGAGAAGAATTGAGATAAGTATATTTGTTGATAGTTTGTTAACTTTAATGAAATCCAAGCTTTGTGTTATTTTTCCCATGCATTTTGAGTAGTTTCCTTTGTCTTTCTCCTTGTTATTGAGATTATGTGAAATGATGAATTAAAGTAATTGTGCCTAAAATATGAAAATAGAAATTGTGCAAATATTTAACTTAAATCTTAATTTACTTTCAATCTGGCCAATTGATTTGTTAACATATGTTGAAATATCAACTATAGTAAAGATTACATCCAAGAATTAGGGAAGTCAAAAGCCTTGGAAGGAGGATGCAAATAAATAGGGAAATATTAACTATCGAGCGTAGAATTGGACATTTTAGTGTGACAGACTAAAATATTCAATTCGGTCTTATTGTTTGAGAGCTGAAGTGTAGATGTTAGCCCTCAAGCGAGGGGAACGTGGGAGCTCTGAAGTGGCAGTCGGTATCCTCCCAGCCTAGCCACAAATTCAGTAATCAAACATAAGACTAGTCAATGTTCTTTGCACCTGGATCAAAGGGTAATGAATAGCAATGCTCCTATTTGGCACAATACAATTAAAAACTTATTTAATTCTTCATTCACTTAATTCTCTAAAACAAGGAGAAAGATAATTTTCTGAAATCTTATATTCAACCATACGCATTAGTTTATTTTAGTCTAAGTATTCTTAATTTCCGTAAACTAGATTAGTAAGTAAGTTTACTTTAATTTGTCTTTAAAATTTTCTAACTTCCCTGTGGGATCGATATCTAGGACTCCATTAGAGCCCGATATTACTTGATAACGATACATATACTAGTGTAGTATCCACAATATAAATCATAAAATCCATAACAGAATCATCAGTAAAAATTCAGTGCGGGATCAAGTTTTTGGTGTTGTTGCTAACTTTTAATATCATAATTGTAAGTATAAATATCGAAAAGTGGATCAACAACCTCTTTCATAATTGGATTTAATCTTCTTTAGGGTTAAATAGTGGGTTTACAATTCTATTAAAATCCTATGCATACAGCTTGAAGGGCTTATCCCTTTTATATTTGCAATAATCCAACCAAAAGCTTTCTTATAATTCTTCAGAACTCTTATTAATTTTTCTTCTTGATCTTTGCTTAATTTTGAAGATATAATTGCAGGTAAAGTTAATGAATTTCTAAGAAATGCATACTTTAAATGTTCAAGTAACATTTTTAATTCCAGTTCAGGGGCTTTTTCAATTGAGGGTAAAAGTATATCATTTTTAGTTGTGTCTAAAATTTCTCAATTTTCATGAATATAATGAGTTTCTTCAGATATATTTTCTTCATTTAATGACTCATTATATAACATAGATTCTTTATCTTTATCATCAAAAATGACCTTACATTTTTCTTGGCAATGCTTTTCAATTATATAATAAAAAATATCCATTCAATAGAATTTTTCTTTATCAGGATACTCATTGATTTCAGAACATTGAATGTTATATCTTGATCATTAACTCTCATCGTTAATTCTCCTTTTTGCAGATCAATCATAGCTCGACCGGTATCTAGAAAAGGTCTCACAAAAATGATAGGTATTTCTTTATCTTCTTCCATATCTAGAACAGTGAAATCCACATGGAAGATAAATTTATCTACCTTAACAAGAACATACTCTATAACTCCTTTAGGATAAGTGATCGATCGATCAGCTAACTGAAGAGTTACAGTGGTAGGAGAAATATCTCCTAAATCTAACCTTTGAAAAATTGAAAATGACATGAGATTAAAACTAGCTCCTAAATCACATAAGGCTTTTCCACATAATTTTTCTCTAATAGCATATGTTTTAGTGAAACTTCCAGGATCTTTAAGTTTTTGAGGTCATTTATTCTGAATTATTGCACTACATTCTTCACTTAATGCAACAGTTTCATAAGCTTCAAATTTTCTCTTCTTGCTTAAAATATCCTTCATAAATTTTGCATAGCTTCACATTTGCTTCAAAGCTTCAGCAAAAGGAATATTGATGGTAAGTTTCTTAAAAATTTTAAAGAACTTAGAAAATTGATGATCAAGCTTCTGCTGTTTAAGTCTTTGAGGAAAAGTTGGTGTTGGTCATTCAACTTCCACTTCAATAGGTACAACAGTCTGATCTTTACTTGGAGAAAGGGTAACTTTAGGTTTTTCAATCTTTTCAACTTCTTTCTCTTTTTCAATCTCATTCCATGTTTTCTCTTTTAATTCCTTTCCACTTCTGAGTTATACAGCTTTTGCTTGTTCATGTTATTTTCCAGATCCTTTAGGATTATTTTCGACATTGCTAGGCAGTGTTCCTTGAGGTCTGTGATTAATGAAATTAGCAATTTGACCCATCTGATTCTCAATATTACGACTAGCAGTGTTTTGACTTTGTAGCTGATTGCTTAGTTGCAAGATCAATTATTCTACTGACAACTTTTTCTGCTGATTGTTATAACCATGAGGATAAGTTGTTCTATAGTTTAAATTTTCTTAATTGTTCCAATTTGGATTAGCTTGATGTCCATTACTCCAATTAAAATTAGGATGATTTTTCCAACCAGGATTATAATAATTAGAGTAAGAGTTATCAGTTTTACTAGCAATAGCTTGCAAAGTTTCCATTATTTGAGAATCATTAGAATTTCCAGAGTTATCATTACTTACATGTGATATATTAATAGCAAAATTATCTAATTTCTTATATATCGCAGCCACTTGTGAAGCTAAAATAGAAAAGGCTTCATTATCATGAATACTGGCCATTCTTTTAGGATTAACCCTTTCAGAAGGCCATTAAAAATTATTATTAGTCATTTCTTCAATTAAAGTGTAAGCTTCTTCAAATGTCATAGCCATTAAAGAACCACCACCAGCATCATCAATAATAGATCTAAGTGATCCAATAAGTCCATTATAAAATGTTTGAATAATTAACTAATCTGGTAAAGCATGATGAGGACATTTTCTTAATAGTTCTTTAAATCTTTCCCAAGCTTCATAAATTGTTTCTCCATCAAATTACATAATTGAAGTAATGTCATTTCTCAATTTAGCAGTTTTAGAAGGAGAAAAATATTTAGCAAGGAATTTTTGCGTCATATCTGCCCATGTTTTAATAGAACAAGTTTCTAATGAATTAAGCCACATCTTTGCTTTATCTTTCAAAGAAAAGGAAAGAGTCTAAGCCTAATAGCATCATCAGAAACATTATTATATTTAAAGGTAGCACAAAGTTCTAAAAAACTAGCAAGATGTAAATTTGGATCCTCATTAGGTGTTCCTCCAAATTGATTATTTTGAACCATTTGAATAATAGAAGGTTTAAGCTCAAAAGAATTAGCATCTACAACTAGAATTTGAATACTAACATGAAGTTCATCAGCTGTAGGGTTTGCAAATTCACTTAATGGTTTATAAATATTTTGTTAATTAATTTCAATTGGATTTTGATTATTGTTCATTAAGTTAGCCATTTCTTGATGTTTTGAAATTTATTTTCCTTTTTTAATTCTTTTAATTATTCTTTCTAATTCGGAATCAAAAGGTAGTAATCCTTCAGATCCAGAACTACTCATAAAATTTAAAAATTTTTTTGTTTCGCATATATTTTTATGTTTTATATATATATATATATATATATATATATATATATATATATTATTTTTTTATTTATCTTATCTTTCTTTTTATTATATTATATTCTATTCTATCCCCAGCAATCGACGGCCAAAAACTTGATGCGATGCGACTTTATATATGCTTTAAAATACAATAATTTGATACCACTTTTTAGAATATTTAATTCCTGGCAAATGGCTTCAAAAACTTGATGTGTGAGGTTTACTTTTATAATTTTATATTTAGATTTTATTATAATTATTGTAAAAGTCACAATTTTAAATGCAAGTATACGTATCGTTCAAGTAATACGGAGCTCTAGTGGAGTCCTGGTTATCGATCCCACAGGGATAATGAATTTATAAAAAGTAAGAAATATAAGAAATATTTTAGAATTTTCAAATTAAATGCAAATTATAAGTATCTTTTTTTTTATAAATATATTTTTCCAAACTTAATTTACTAATAATTTTTACTATAAGCAAGTAAGTAGTAAGCAGTAAAGTAAGCAGTAATTAAAATTCAATACAAGTATAAAAACGACTTTCTCCTTTTCAACTATTCCAATATTTATAAAATAATTATCTTTTGAAGGGAATTTATGTTATGGTATTGTGTCAAATAGAAGCATTCCTATTCTTTATTCTTTGGTTCAGGTGCAAAGAACATTGATCAATCTATAGATAGGCTCAGGATATTTTATTAGTAGAATGGGTTAATCTAGGCTCACACTACTAGATGTCCAAGGGTGGATATGGTCGGCCCTACCCGTGACCCGTTACCTTTCTATAAACCAAATTTTTAGAATTTAGTCCGTCACTCTAAAAACTAATTAATTTTACGCCCAATAAATATTATCTTCCTATTTATTTGCACTTTACCTTAAATAATCTACGTATAGCCTGCGATTACCTAAAAATTCATGTGATATCTACTATTTAAGAATTTATCTCCGGATAGGTCTCAAAATTTATCAACAGGTTTTAACAATTTAAATGGCCAATTTAAAAAGTAAACTAAGATCTGGTATTAATATCATCACAATGTTTTAAAAAATTTTAAATATAATTTTCTTACAAATTTTAATTAATTTATAATCTTTTCTTAGTTGAAAGGAGAAAGATAAATAACTACTCAGAGAACATTGAAATAACACAACAAAACATATTTATAAAACTTTGAAACAAAGTACAAATACTTATCTGAAGTGTTCCTTCAAGTGATTCGCTGACTCCTACTGACTCCAAAGCAATGATGAAAGACTCTAACAACAACAACACACAATAAACACTCAAAATAAACTCACTAGATACAAAATAAAGTGGCACCCTAAGTATGGAAGGGACTAAATAAAATTAAAGAGGAGAGAGAAGATGCTAAAATGGGTATGTGTACTAAGAGGGGGGTTTTCATCGTGATTTTCTCCGTAGAATGGGCTCCTATTTATAAATCTCCGAATTCGACCTGGGGTCGCTTAAGGAACCTCTTCAAAATTTGTCCAAATTCAATATATCTTCTAGAAGGTAACCGTCGTGCCAGCGTCAGGATCTGGCACCTAGGCGCCGGACTCTGTGACCAGGTCTTTCGCACCTCTTCACTTTGTAGTCGTACCTCTTTGCGATCCAGACCATTTCCTTGTGTCCAAATATATTTTATCACATGTCCTATATATTAGGAGTAAATTTCAATCTTCTAGAAGCTCCAATAACCACTTAACACCATCAAAATAACTGCCCAAAGTCATCAAAAATCTTGACAGTGTCTGTATGGAACTAGTGCTTAGGCGCTGGATTCTGACGCCTAGGTGCCAGACCCATAATTTCAATGTTTTGCTCCATAAGCTCCATTTCTGCTCCTTTTTGCTCATTTTTCCTTCTTTTTCTTTCTTGGACTTCTTTTTAATCATCTACATCCAAAAACATGAAAATATCATTCATTAAAGCATAATATACTTAAGAATTGAATCATAAATAAGGCATAAAAATGATTATTTTTTAGGTAGATCAGTGGTGGAGCTCAGTGAATTTAGTATTTTTGTGTCTTAAATTGCAACTAAAGTAGAAACAATGGCTGATTGATGCATTAAAAATATATTTGAATTTTCATATACATTTGACATTCATTTTTGGTGATATTTCTCTTTAATGGAAGGTAATTTTCATGTTTTGCTGTAGACATGATGATTTTAGGTAAATGAAGCAAAAATAAGCAAAAATAAATGAATTTATAGTGAAAAAAGGCAAAAACTGGGATTTGAAGTTCTGGCGTCGACGACACCCAAACCAGCGCTGATGGTGCCCAAACCAGCGCCGATGGCGAGTTTTTCTAGAGAGTTCAAAATTAAATCACGCAATAGGTGCCGACAGTGCCCAATGTCAGTGGAGGCCGGATTCAATGTATTTTGACAATTTTTTGAGGGATTCTTAAGGCAACTCTTGGGAAATTCATTCCTAGACTATTATAACTTGTTTTAGGCGTCAGAATTGTGTGTGTGTGTATTTATGTAAGTGAAGTAAAGGGTGTGTGAGTAATGAGGAAGTCTTTAGAGAGAGTTTAGAGTCTAGGGTTTGGTGTTTAGTGTTGTTTTATGAGGGATTCTTCTCAAAAGAGTTGTAGAAGGAGCAGGAAAGTGAGAGATTACTTCTTCCCTACTATTCCAAGAGAGAATTGTGTGTTGTTGTGAAAATAGAAGGAGATTCAAAGGAACTTCAAGGGATTTGCTTGGGGAAGAAATTAAGATAAGTTGTATTTACTACTATTCCATACCAACCTAAGGGAAGGACCAAAAGAAGGAAGAGATGATGATTGGTAGTGTAGTATTCTTTTTGTGTGTTATTATTTTGTTGATTTTTATGTTCGATGTTTGTTTTTGTTTAGTAGTTGTGTGTAGTAATTGTACTTTCATTTTAGTTAATTTTTATTGAAATTTATGTTAATTTGTCACTGTTGTATTAAAAAAGTAATGGAAGTTGTATTAAGTGTTTTAAGTAATATTTTTAATTTTCTTTACCATGTGAATCTCTGATATATATGTGAAAAATGCTTCTAACTATTTTATGCCTGTAGTTAAATTTTTAATTAATACCTGCATGCTTCAAAAGAATCAAAAGCCCGACACAAAGAGGGCACAAAGAGGTTAGTTTTCTTTTTATTTTCTATCATTTGTTCATTGAAAAACTTAAGTTTGGGGGAGGAAAAATTAACTGTTATTTGTTCTCAATTAAAATATATTTTCAAAATTATGTTAACATGACATAAAGTAGTTGAGTTTAACTTTAGATCACTAAATTTTTTATCTTATTTAAATATCATAGTAATTTGAATGAAAGTTTTTGGTAATGAAAGTTAACTTTATAGATTAAGGTATTTAGTATAAGAGGATTAAACTATAGTTGACTATTTAAAGTAAAGAAAAATGTATTTTTGAAATGTTAAGAGACTTAGAGGTTTCTGTGAGAAGTAAATATTGACACTCTATGATGAATCTTTTAAAAGCTAATATATATATATATATATATATATATATATATATATATAGTAAACAAATGTTTCAAGTTCCAACTTTAGGAAGAGGATAGTGAAGTTTAAAATTATTAATGGCTATCCAGATATAGTAATTCTAACAAGAAAAAGAAAATAAAAGAAAAGAAAAAAAGAAAAAAATGATTGAAATGCAATCCCAAAAAAAATAAAAGAAAGAAAAAGAAAATACATGTGAGGAGAAGCTTGAGAGATGCTTAATGAAAAATTGGCTTCACTTGAATCAACTTAAGGGAAGAGCTTAATTACATTTCTGAATTTATATTTAAAGTATTAGGATCCTTACTCATAGAGTTTTCATGAACTTCTTTTTCATATGATACTTCAAAGCACCCTTAATGTGACAAATTATGGTTATCCTTAAAATAAATAAGAAGCTAGAACACTTAGACTTGATTACTAAATGTTCTTATACCTATAGTTTTGTCCTAAGTTAGTGAAAATCTTTTTAAAAATATTGTTATTATATTCATTTAAATTAAAAATCATAGTAACCATTAAGTAAAGTTCACTACTAAGAGCCATTTTTTATGTAGTAAAAGGATTACTTAAGAACAAGTAATAGTTAAGTTTGGGAGATTTTGATGCACCAGAAATACATTTGATTTTTCATATACATTTGGTATTAACTTTTGGTGATATGCACTTTAATAGAAGATAATTTTCATGTTTTGCTGCAGGTATGATGATTTTAGGCAAATTGAGCAAAAAGAAGAAAAAAAGAACGAATGTGGAGCGAAAAAAGGCAAAAACCAGGAGTTGAAGTTCTGGCGCCGACGTTGCCCAAACCAGGGCCGACTGTGAGTTTACCAGAGCGATTAGAATTAAGTCGCACAACAGGGAATTAACGACGCCCTATCAAGCGTCCACGTCGCCCAATATTGGAGGGATTCTTGAGACAGCTCTTAGGAAGTTCATTCGTATACTATTTTAACTTATTTTGGGCACCAAAATTTTTTGTGTGGGTTTACGTAAGTGAAGTAAAGGGTGTGTGAGTAAAGAGGAATTCTTTAGAGAGAGTTTAGATTCTAGGGTTTGGTATTTAGTGTCGTTTTGTGAAGGGTTATTCTCAAAAGATTTGTGTGAGGAGAAGAAAAGTGAGAGATTGCTTCGTCCTTACTATTCCAAGAGAGAATTGTGTTTTTTTGTGAAGAGAGAAAGAGATTCAAAGGAACTTCAAGGGATTTGCTTGGGGAAGAAATTAAGATATGTTGTATTTACTTTTCATAGTTTGTATGACTTTGCATTTATATATAAAATCTTTGTTTTATTGTATATTCCTCATGAATTCTGAATATATTTCTTTCTCTTTCTCCTTGCAATGATAAATGGTGAAATGATGATTTAGATTGGATGTGTCATATGAAAGATAAGAAATTGTGATAATTTTTTCACTTCGTTCTTCATTTAATTTTAGATCTGGTCAATTAAATTGTTAAAATATGTTGTGAAACATACGATTGGAAAGGGCTATGCTTTCTACAACAAAAGATGATATTACATTCAATGTGCATGAATGAGTGATGTAGTTCATGGGGGTTGGGTGCAAATAAATAGAAAATATGGTTTATTGGGCGTAGAATTGGAGATTTTAGGGTGACAAACTAAAATCCTCAATTTAGTCCTAGGGTTTGGAAACTAAAGCGAGAGTTAACCTTCAGGCGAAGGGAAGTAGGAGCTATGGAGTGAGAGTCAGTATCCTCCCAACCTAACTACGGATTTAGGTAATAAACCTAGGATTAGCCAATGTTCTTATAGCACTCGGACGAGGGTAAACAATATATATGCTCCTATTTGGCACAATACAATAATTATACTAATCTATATCATTCACTCACCATAACATCATTGTAAGGGGGAGGAAAATTTCTCTAAATATGAACCTTACATTACAAAACTTAGTATAGTAATAATTAACTTTAATCTTAAGTTTAGAAAGTACTTTAGTAATTTTAAAATTCTCTAGAAAACATTAGCATCTTAGTATTTACTTTTTTGTGTTTTGCAAATTTGAATATTGGATTTCTATGTTGAGCTTTACGGTTTGCTTCCTCCCTGCGGGATCGATAATCAGGACTCTGCTAGAGCCCTGTATTACTTAAGCGATAAGTATACTTGCGTATAGACCGGTTGCTTTATTATTAAACTGATTATACTTTATAGCTAAATTGAAAATACTTTTGAATCTTACTTTAAGTCACCAGTCCGCCGATCAATTTTTTTGGCGCCGTTGCTGGGGATCGAATAGTAAATTTAGTAGTATTTGAAAACTTTAATTTGTATTTATGTATGCGTAGCTTTGGATCCAAAGGTTGATTACCTTACGATTCAGAATTAGAAGGTACTGCTAGAAAAATTCAAAACAACAAAAAAATTTAAAAATTTGAGCAAAATGACGAATAATCTAAATAATCAAAGACATGAAAATGAACATCAACCTAGACCTTCAAGAGATTATGCTAACCTTACAGCAGATGAAATTCCTTTAACTATTCAAAATCCTAATGTAGCTGCTAATTCATTTGAGCTTAAATCTACTATAATCGAAATGGTACAAAATAATCAATTTGGTGGAACACTGAATGAAGATCCTAACTTACCTCTTGCTAGTTTTCTAGAATTGTGTGCTACATTTAAATATGGCGGAGTCTCAAACGACACAGTCAGGCTTAGAGTTTTTCTTTTTTCATTAAGGGATAAAGCTAAGGCGTGGTTAAATTCATTAGCACCTGGATCTATCAGAAATTGTGGATAATTATCACAAAATTTTTATCAAAATATTTCCCTCCATCAAAACTGCCAAGCTTAAAACGATATTACATTTTTCTGTCTGTTTGAAGGGGAATCAATATATGAAGCTTATGGGAGATTTAGAGATCTCCTTATGAAGTGTCCACATCATGCTTTACCACGTTGGTTAATAATTCAAACATTTTATAGTGGGTTAGTGGGATCTCTTAGATAGATTATCGACGTTGCTATCGATGGATCATTAATGTCAAAACTTTTTGACGAGGCATATTATTTAATTGAAGAGATGGCTATTAACAATTTTCAATGGCCCTCTGAACAAGTAAATCCAAAAAGAGTAGCTAGTATTCATGATTCTGATGCAATATCTATGTTAGCTTCTCATATTGCTACCATTTCAAATAAAATGGACCAATTCGGAATGAACTATTCTCAAACGCCTCATGTGTTAAAGGAATACTCATTGGGACAGATAGTAGATTCTCAATCATCTTATGAGACTTTAAATGCTATCAATAATAAACCCAACAATCCTTATTCTAATTATTATAATCCCGGTTGGAAAAACCACACAAACCTAAATTGGAATAATAACACTACCACTGTTAACCCGCTATGGGGGAGCAATTCTATGAACCCATTGGAAAATTCAAGCACCCAGGGAAACACCAATGATAGAAATTCTTATCCTCTAGGTTTCAATAGTATCCCACAATTTAAGGAAAAGAAGTTGTCTATGGAAGATTTAATATTAAACATGGGTAATCAATTACAAAGTCAAGCGAATAAGTTGCAAAGTCAAGTTAATCAATTGCAAAGTCAAGGAGCTGTTATTAAAAATATTGAAAATCAATTGGTACATATTGTTATTGCACTTAGTAATAGACCTTCTGGAATTTTCCCTAGTAATGTTGAGATTAACCCAAAAGATCAAAATAAAGAACATCTTAAGGCTATACAATTAAGAAGTGGAAAAGAATTGGAATCAAGAGTCCAAAAAGACTTTGAACTTCAAAAAGAGAAGGTGGAAACTGATAAAGGACATTATAATATATATCATGTTTTGGAATATCCGCTTAAAACAATGAAAATTACTATAGAAAGACCACCACCTCCTTTTCCTCATAGATTAAAACAATAAAGGAGAGACAAACAATTTTCTAAATTCCTAAAAATTTTTAAGAAATTAACTTTAAATATCCCTTTTGTTGAAGCCTTAGAACAAATGACCAACAATGTGAAGTTAATGAAGGATATCTTAAATAAGAAAAAGAAGTTTTTAGATAATGAGACTGTCGGACTCATCGAAAAGTGTAGCGCAATTATTCAGAAAAAGCTTTTTGAAAAACTTAAGGATCCTGGTAGCTTCACTATTTCTTGTGCTATAGGAAAAACATTTATTGAAAGTGCCTAATGTGATCTGGGAGCCAGCATTAATCTCATGCCTCTATCAACTTTCAAAAGGTTGGGAATATGAGAATGTCGGCATATTTTTAGGTTGTGTGTTGTATTTTGAAAAGGGGGTCGCCTAACAGAAATTGTCGGTGAATTTTTAATTTAATTTAAATAAATAATTTGAAAAGTAGTATTTGATTTTGAAAATAATTTTAAATTTAAAAATTTTAAGATATGAAATCAAACTGATTTCACATCCCAAATAGTTTATATAAACGAGCACCGCACTACTAAACCGTGTATCTATCCCTAAGGATAGACACATCGCTTTATGGTGGGGCTCGATTAAATAAACTAAAAGATTTGTGACATCCGTTTGGTCTGCGAACCAATTTTATAAGCCGACAAATTCCCCTGCTTAATATAAATGCATTAAACAGGGTTTATATTACCTGGGTTCTTAAAATTCCAGATAAGGGTAAGCCCCTATAGTTAATTACATCTTAAGTGACGGGAATCACCTAAGAAAACTCTCGATAATAATCGCACTTCGCTCTCAAGAATCTCAAAGCTTAAGTTTTCAAGGGATCGAATTTTGGAATTTCAATAGGGAATGGATCAAATTTGGAACATTTTGTTTTGGGAATTCAAAGGAAGAAAAGTAGGAGAAGTCACGTACCCGAAGTGAACTTCTGTGACTTCCCGTACTATCCTAATGTTAGAGCTTTCAATTTAGGAAAGTCCTAATATTTATTTAATGTTTTGATCTTGCTAATTTTAATTAATTAGGACTTATATTCGTATGACATGATCATACAAATAACTTCGAAGATATGAGGGTTTATGTCGTACCGAACGACTACCTCGTAGTCCTAAGACCTGGTTAGGGCTTAATTTACATGACATGATCATGCAAATGCCTAACGAAGAGGTTGAGGATTTATGTTGCACTAGGCAAACTACCTCGAAGTCCTATGGTTCGGTTATTTAACTCTAAGAAAGTTTTGCCGAGGTAGATCCGAGTTTTGCCGATGACGATGGTCGTGCCGCCCACCATGCTCCGAGCTCCTGTTGTCGTTGCAGGGGTTTAGTTTTAGAAGTCATAAATCGGAGATGAGAGAAGTGTTCGGTTTAGAGTAAATCTTAAAATCCGGATGTTTTTTTTTAATATTTTAATTAAACAAATCTTAAAGTCGAATATAACAACACCGGTTAAGATCCCACTGCTCCATCCTTCCGCATCGTTATTTTTATCGTATTCACTTAGTCCGGATGAATTTGCTAAACTCAACCGAATGAGTTCCACACTTTCATTTAGACCGCGGGAAATCCCGTTAGCAACACGTAGGTTACATCATCCGAGGTATTCCCGATCATCCAACAAGACGTTTTAATTTAGTTGTAATCGCAGCTTTGTGTTCCGTTTGTGATTAAATTTTGAGTTGTTTTATATTTTCAAATGTTGTGGCGGTGAATTCTATCTTGCAATGACTTTTAATTTAGTTTTAGTTTCAGCTTTTAGGGACTATCCTAAAGGTGTGGGTTTTCATGCAACAATTGTTTATCATGCAAGAAAAGTAAAGTGCATTTCGCAATAAAGTAAATTGCAAGAAGGTAAATTGCAATAAAATAAAAGCGTACCCGGAGGGTCTTCCCGTCATCCCAAGCCGCACTCAAACACAATTTAGAATATTTAAGCAAGTTCCTAGTAAAGCTAAGGGAAGGATTATGGTTTTCTACCAAATTCCTAATCCTATAGCTAGTCATTTCCTACGACATCTAGGTTCTTCGTGTTTTTCGTTTGAGGACGATTTTCTTCATCAAAGAACAATTAAGTTTAGTCGTTCTTATGAGCATCCTATCATATCGAGGAAGTGCTTAAGAAGAATCTTAAACATCTTTTCAATATTGCTGTAATTGTTTTAAGTCCAAATGAAATTAATTATGCAAATGAATTAATCGTCCAGAATTCAATTTTTGTTATCTTGCTCAGATGAACTAGGACATTCGAATATCCTATAAGTGAAGTAACATTTCATTTAACGTTCTGTTTAGGAGTTATGATAACCAAAGCTTTCGAAGGCAAATTGGTGTTCAAATGGTTTGTGATTCAATTTAATTTCAATTAACGGGTTTAAATTTGGAATAGTGTTCAAGTTGCTTTATTTTGAATTTCTTTATGTCTTAGGTGATGTCATTTTTTTTAATTCAATTTAATTTAACTTTAATTTAATTTAATTTAGTTTAGTTTCAATTTCGATTTAATTTAACTTGATTTTAATTTTAACTTCGATTCTATTATTTAATTTAATTTAATTCAATTTAGTTTGATTTGATATGACTTAATTTAATTTAATTTAGTTTCGATTTAATTTAATTTAATTTAATTTAATTTCCTTTAATTTAATTTAATTTAATTTAATTTAATTTAATTTAATTTAATTTGTTTAATTTAATTTAATTTAATTTAATTTAATTTAATTTAATTTAATTTAATTTAATTTAATTTAATTTGATATGTTTTAATTTAATTTTACTTAATTTGATTTAATTTAATTTGAATTTAATTTTACTTTTAATTTTAATTTAATTGAAATTTTAAAAGGGTTTAATTTAAATAATTTAACTTTAATTTAATTTAATGATTAAGTCTTTTAGCATTTTAAATCTTAAATTTGGATTATCATTTTAATTAGGAATTAAACATTATTGAGATGATTAATTTAGGGATTCTTAAATTAAAGAATAAATCTCTTCCTAATAATATCCCTATTTTAATAATTCCAATTTTATTATTCTTCCAAATTTAATCAGTTATTTAATTAAAGTTTGTTTTACTTATTTTCAAATTATTTAGTAGGTTCCTACCCTTTAATTATTTAAATTTCAATCATCCAAATCAGATTAAGATCAAATATTTTACTCTTTAATTTTATTAAGCCTAAAGTTTTAATTAAAGATTAAAATTTTAATTACCATTATGCCCCTTCAAGCTTAATGATTTCATAACTCATTAAATTGAGCTTAAATGAACTTGAAATTTTTATGTGTCTTCACTCATATGTCAATAAAGACATGAGAGGAGAAAATGTGATTTTTCTGTATTTAATTTATTTATGTAATTATTTTTGGTGGAAAATAGAGGTTTCCAAGAAAAATTTGATAACATGACCAAGGGAAAGTTTATGTCCTTAAGAAAATTATGGGACATTCCTAATGACCAGTAGGACCACTTGGACCAATTTTGGTGATTTTTTGAATTATATTCTTTTTATTATAATTATTTTGAGTTTTGGAGTATTAATTAATTTAAAAATAAAATAAAGGTTTAAAAATGCATTTTATATTTTTCAAAAATCTCTCTGATATCAAGAAAATCAGAGAATCAATTTTTACAATTTTCTGATTTTTCTTTCATTTATTAGAATTATTTTAGTGGAAATGCTAAAAAATACATTTTTTTAATTTTAAAATTACCTTAGGGCTTTAAAATTTAATATCTCAACAAATAGACCTAAGAAAAATATGGGGTTTGTTCCTAAGTGATTAGAATTCAAAATGTGACATTTTGGTGAATTTTATTATTTCTGTGATTTTTATTATTTTTTAATTATTAAAATATTAAAATAATACAAAAAATCAACTTTTTTAGAAAATTACAGATTTAATTTTCTTAAATTCCCCTGATATCAGAGAGGCTCCAAAACTAATTTGGTGAGTTTTTGAAAAGTATTTTGAAAGTTATGAATTTTTAAAGTTTAAATTGACTACATGGCTTAATCAACCCATTTAGTAGGGCTAACCAAGTCCAATTGACTTCAAATTTTTATGGTGGGTTCCTCTGATCCTAAAGGTCAGTGGAGAATTGATTTCAAGCCAATTTGATGTATGATTAGCTCTAATTAATTAAGGACCTATTTTTGGTGTTTAGGCCAATTAGGGTTATTCAAAATGGATTAATTCAAAACCTATTTTTTCTAGGGTCCTCTGGTCATAAGAAACATCACCAAATTTTCCTAGAATTTATTTCACAACATGCTAATTATTAGATTTAAAATACTCAAAACAAGAAAATGAATTTGAAAAATCAATAACTTCTCATAGGGATCGCTTCCGACTTTGGAAAATTCAGTGAATGTTCCCAAATTCGTAGGCTTCAAAAGCCCTATGGTCTCATGTCATGGTGAATTTCCTATATGCATGGAGAATTAAAATAATGCAGAGGGTAAATAAATCATTAAAAATAAAATACTTGATGAAATTAAATGATTTCTTTTCCAAATTATTCTCCTCTGTTCACTGAGCAAGAGGGTATTTTTATTTTGTTTTTCTGATTTTTTACACAAAGTTATGCATTTTTGAAGTTTAGGGAATTAAATAAATAAGAAAATACCTATTTTTCTATTTATCCGAATCGGCGCCGTGTCAACCTTAGCATCTCTGAAGCGCCGCGCGGCGCTCTCGATTCGACGCCGCCATCGGACTCAGCGCTCCAGGGGCCCGCTGTATCGTTCCGTCTCCTCATCAGGCGCGATCCTGACCGTCCGTCCGCGCGTGTATGGAATGAACGGCATCCGTTCATCGTCCCCAAGCGTCCTCACCCGAGAGCCGTCCACACTAAAACCCTAAGAACTCACTCATTTCTCAATGGATTTTTGTGTTCTTATGCTCTATGGATTCGTCTCAAGAGACGAATACATCTATACGGTGATCATGCATCGAAATTAAGGCATTTGAAATGGAGAATCTCCGTAAGCTCGGGATAAAGAGTTAGCTCATACCTTCGCTCGCAGAAGTGTGGCTTTAATCCGAGGGTCGTGTCACTTCGATCGGGTCTCGCAAGCTCCAAATGAAGTCTCCCGGTCCGGTGAATCGCCTGGTATGATTTCGACGAAGCCCGATCACAAAGCTCGAGTCCGGAACGGATGGGTGGCCTGGAGAGGGGGCTTTTGCTGGTGGACTCCTTCCCTTAGTCTGGTGAAGGTGTAGGACCAATCAATTTGAGGATTGATCCAATGTGGAGAAGTGTCCTGGTTTTTGGTGGAATTTTGGCTGAGAAATTGGGCTCTGTTGGTGGAGATTAGGGTAAATTGGCACTGGGGATAAACTGCTCTAAGTATGGAGAATGATCCGGAGCAATTTTGCGCAGTTTCGAGAAGGTTCGGTTCAAGCACCTCCTCATGGCCGAGAGAGGTGGGGTTTAAATAGAGAGAGGCTCGAGGGCATCCTGGGGGAGTTAGGGCTTGGGATCGCCGCTTAGGTCAAGGGAAGAACAGACCACAATGGTCATCGGGCATGGGGCAACTCGAAGAATGTGGAATTCCAAAGTTCGGCTCCTCCCAAGGTCTCGGCCATGGTGTTTTCCGGCGACCTGTGCGGCCGGCCGTGCAGGCATGGGTCACCCTCGAGTCCAGTGGGTCGTGGTCTGAGGTTTGTGCAATTAATCGGCCATGGACATGTGTAAAGGGTTTGGATTAAAATGGTAATGGGGAGAGGCTCATTTTGGGTCGAAATGGGTCAACCCACCATTTTGGGTTTGGTGCACCCTTCCAAGTTCGGTTTTGGGCTGGGAGGATCATGTGAGTCAACCTACCAAAGGTAGTGAAGTCCACATCAAGGATTAGGTGGCAAAGTATGGTTTAGAGTGTAACATGTTTAAGGTAAAAAGGGCTTAAAAAAGGTTTAAGAAAGAGATCCCCTCTCTTACCATTAATGGTTTGGTGAGGTGGAAAGTGGATTCCATGGCTCTCATGGCTCCTATAGGGCTCATGCATGGTTTCATGGCTCACCTTTGGCTTGGAAAAAGCTAAGTCAACTTTCATGAAAGAGGTTTTTAGGAATTTTGGTAATTTAGGAGTGATTTGATGGGATTTGGCACATGGCTTGATTTGGAACCATTTGATGATTGATTTGAACTTAGGGATGATTTTAATTAAGGGTATGATGAGAAGAATTTGTCATATGGGCTTTAGCATGAAGTTTGGGCTTTTAGGAAGGTTTAAGAAAATGGGCTTTTGGTTTGAAAATAAATTTATGGATGGGATTTTGTGAAGGATTGGGCCAAAAAATGTTGGGTTTAGCTCATGGATGTGTCATGAGTGATTTGAAGCAAGTTGGGAGTGATTTGGGTTTGAATTGGGTCGAATTTGGGCTTCCTTGGTGAATGGGCCAATATAGGTCAAATTGGGCTAACTTGGGTCAATGTTGGGCTAGGGTTGAAATTGATGTAAAATAAATGTTGGGAAATGTTTATGGGAGTGCTTCAAAGAGGTTTTGGCTTTGGTTGGGTTTTGATTTTGGGGTTTGGGTTTATTTGGGTTAGGTTTGGGTTTAGGTCAAAATTGGGCCTTTTAGCTCTGGGTTGAATTTGAGTGGGGTTTGGGTCTAAAATTTGGGCAAATAATGTTAGTTTTTTGTTTGTGGGAATGTTAAGGAAGGTTTAGAAAAGATTTGGGGTTAATTGGAGTTGAATCGGGTTAGTTTGGGTTAGGTTTGGGTCATGGGTCCAAATCGGGCTTTAAGGCCAAAAGTGAAATCGGATCCAAATGTCAATCAAATTGGACTTGGATTTGGTCTAGATTGGTGTTGGTAATGTTGAATTGAAGTTTATAATTGAATTGGACCAGAATTTGGGTCAATTGGGTAGGTTTGGTTCGACATCGGGTTCACTTAGGGTTAAAATGGGTCAAATTGGGGTTTTGACAAAAGTAGGGTAAATTGAAAAAATTGGCCCATGGTGTAGTTGAACAAAATGAAATTGGGAATATTTGGGATTTTCTGGAATTTTTTGGGAATTTTCTGAATTTTTGGATTTTTGGGTCAAGAGGGGTATTTTGGGGTATTTGGAGGGTATTGGGAGGTATTTTTGGAATTTTTGGTATTTTTGGGTATGGATGATCAATTTGAGTAATGTGGGAATGTTTGGGATTGATTTTGAGGAATTTTGGGTAATTTAGGTGATTTTGCAAATTTTGGGTAGTTTCAAGGGTTTTGGGTAGGTGAACGAGTGTAGGGTCCCGGGGTCAAAATCGAAAATTTGGAAAATTGAAGATTAGGTGAATGTAAGTGGAATAAAATCATTTTGGTTGAGCCATGAAGCCATATCAAGCCCACATGAGCCATGAAGGGACTCATTTGAGGCATCCACTATGTTGTTCCTAACCCTCTTAGTCAAGGGCTTAGGGGTTAAGGACCATCCATGTGAATCACCTACATGAGTCAGGAGGTCAAGTTAGGTATAGGTGTGTTTTTTTAGGAGGTGTGTGAGAGTGTAGTGTATAAATGTAGTGTATGTGTAGGTCAACCCTCCACCAGAACAGGCCACCCAGGGCAGTCCTAAGGCCAAAGAGTCCTATAGGAACTCATCCTTTAAACTTCCACATTTGATTTCAACCCTCTAGGTGATTAGGAGTCTACAGTGAAGTTTGTGGAGTTTGCAGGGAGTTAAGAAGTGGTTTGAATTTCTAAGTGGTGGGTCCTAATTCTAATCCTCTAAGATAGTCAAAGGAAAAGCCTAAGGCTAGATCCTAAGTACTAAAAGAAGAAGAGAAGACCTCATCAAAAATGAGGTCAACAGAGAAATTTCACCTACTTCAGGAATCCTTCAGTTTGTTGATCGTTCTATTACTTATCCTAAAGGATTTGTTGAAGACGTTTCAGTAAAGGTTGATAAATTTATCTTTCATGTGGACTTTATTATTTTAGATATGGAGGAAGATAAAGAAATTTCTATAATTTTGGGAAGATCATTCCTTGCAACTGAAAGAGCCATACTAGATGTTCAAAAAGGAGAGTTAACTATGAGAGTTAATGATCAGGAAGTGACATTAAATATATCAAAAGCTATAAAATACCCTGCAACAGAAAAAAGATGATGAAATACTTAAAAGATGAGCATTTTAAGGAAAAGTATGAAGAGAAACATGAACAAGAAAATTTGAAATGTGAGGAAAGATAAATTTGATGAGAGAGATAATGTTGGTAATGTTAAGGAAAGATTTGAAATGTTGGATATTACATAAAATGATAATAAAAGTTTAATTTCATCTATCATAAAACCTCCTGAACTTGAGATAAAAATAATTCCAAATCAATTGAAGTTTGTGTTCTTAGGAGAATTATTTACATTACCAGTTATTGTATCCTCAGATTTAAATGATTTACAAGAGAAAAAATTACTAGAAACCATGAGAAGATACAAAAAAGCTTTTGGTAGGAATTCAAGTGACCTTAAAGGAGCCAGTCCTTCGATCCGCATGCATAGAATTATGTTATATAAATAACATAAACCTAGTGTTGATCTGCAAAGGAGATTAAATCCATTAATGAAAGAAGTAGTGAAGAAAAAAATTTTAAAATAGTTGGACGCTGGAATTATATATCATATTTTAGATAGTGCATGGATAAGTCTAATTCTTTGGGATTTCCTAAAAAAGGAGGAGTGACATTTGTGACTGATGAAAGAAATGAATTAATAACCACGAGACAAGTCACTGGTTGGAAAAATTGTATTGATTATAGAAAATTAAATGCCGCCACTAGGAAAGATCACTTTCCTTTACATTTTCTAGACCAAAGGTTGGATAGGCTTGCTAGGCACAAATATTTTTGCTTTTTAGATGAATATACTGGCTATCATCAAATACCAATTGCTCATGAGAATAAAGAAAAGACCACATTTACTAGTCCTTATGGAACATTTACTTTTCGAAGAATGTCCTTTGGATTATGTAACGCACCTCTAATATTTCAAAGATGTATGATGTCAATTTTTAATAATTTGATTGACAATGGAATAAAAGTTTTTATGGAGAATTTTTATGTATTTGGAACTTCATTTGACGTTTGCTTAAATAATTTAGAAAATTTTTTATAGTTATGTGAAAAAACAAATTTAGTTTTAAATTAGGAGAAATGTATATTTATGGTTGCAGGAGAAATTGTACTTGGGCATAAAATTTCTACATATGGCATGGAAGTAGACCCTGTAAAATTTAAATCATCGTGAAACTACCACCACCAACTAGTGTGAGAGTGGTAAGAAGTTTTTAAGGACATGCTAGATTCTATAAACCTTATATTAAAGATTTTTCAAAAATTACTAAACCTCTGTGCCCACTTTTATAAAAAGATAAGAAATTTTATTTTAAAGAAGAGTGTTTAAATGCCTTTGAATTATTGAAAGAAAAATTAATTAATGTCCCAATAATAGTTTCACCTGATCGGGAGAAACCCTTTGAACTTATGTGTGATACCAGTGATTACGCGATTGGAGCTGTTTTAGGACAAATGTATGATAAAATTTTCAAAGTTATATACTATGCTAGTAAAACTCTTAATGAAACTCAAATTAACTGCACCACTACTAAAAGAGAGTTATTAGCAATTGTATATGCTTTTTAAAAATTTGGGTCCTACTTAATTGAAGTAAATGTATAGTGCATACAAACCATTCTGCTATCAAATACTTAATGCAAAAGAAGGATCCTAAACCAAGATTAATTAGATGGGTACTTCTAATGCAAGAATTTGATTTCATAATAGTAGATAGAAAAGAATTTGACAACCAAATAGTTAATCATTTATCTAGGTTGGAAAAATATGAACTATTTGATTTTGAGAACAAAATCACAGAAACTTTTCTTGATTAATAACTTTACAATATTAAGGAATGGAATTTACTGTGGTATGTTGATATTGTAAACTATATTCTAAGTGATATTTTACCACCTGAATTACCAAAGCAACAACAGAAAAAATTTATCCATGATGCCAAATTTTATTTTTAGGATGGCCCATATTTATATAAATAATGCAATGATCTAGTTGTTAGGAGATGTGTACCTTATGAAGAAATTGAACCAATTATTCAGAGATGCCATGATTTTGAATTTGGGGGACATTTTGGAATTAACAAAATTGCACATAAAATTTTACAATCTGAATTTTATTGGCATACTCTTGTTAGGGATGTCAATAGATATATTAAAACTTGTGATCGATGTGAGCAAGTAGGTAAAATTTCTAGGAGAAATGAAATGCCCCTAAATTTTACATTAGAAGTTTAAATCTTTGATGTTTGAGGACTAGATTTTATGGGACCATTTATTATTACTAATGGTGGATCCCATTTTAGAAATAATCTGATTTAGATATTGACTGGAAAATATAATATTATGTATAGAATCTCAATTGTTTATCATCCCTAGACTAGTGGTTTAGCTGAAGTATCTAATCAAGAAATTAAAAGAATTTTGGAGAAATATGTAAATCCCCATAAATTAGATTGATCTGTGAGATTAGATATTGCATTATGGCCATATACGACTGCTTATAAAACTCCTATAAGAATGTCTCCTAATAGACTGATTTTTTGGAAAAACATGTCATTTACCGGTTGAATTGGAACATAAAGCATATTGGGCGATTAAAGAGTTCAATTTCAATTTAAAAGATGTTGGTGAGTGACCCACTTTTTAATGTTTACAAAAATAGCAACGGCACCAAAAACTTGATCCCGCTTAATATATTTAATTTTATGATGGAATGTATAATGTGGATTCTACGCAAGTATACGTATCGTATCAAGTAATACAGGGCTTTAGTGGAGTCCTGGTTATCGATCCCACAGGGAAGTTTTAAAAGATTTGTAACAGTTAAATTTAAAAGGATTTACTTACTAATATAGTATACGAAATTTAGAATACTTAACTAAAGCGATCTAATGTAAACTTATGCTGTAAATAAAGTTGATTTAAAGATTTTTTTTAGAAAAAGTATCCTTCCCCTTGTTTTGTAGAAACTTAAGTGAATGATGAATTCAAATAGATTTTTTATTGTATTGTGACAAATAGGAGCATTCCTATTCTTTACCCTTTGGTCCAGGTGCAAAGAACATCGACTAGTCCTATGCTTGATTATCGAATCTGCGGCTAGGTCGGGAGGATACCGGCCGCCACTTTAGAGCTCCCACGTTTCCCTCACCCGAGGGCTAACATCTACACTTCAGCTCTCAAACAATAAGACCAAATCGAATATTTTAGTCCGTCACACTAAAATGTCCAATTCTACGTCCGATAAATAATATTTCCCTATTTATTTGTACCCTCCTTCCAAGGCTTTCGACTTCCCCGAATATTGGATGTAATCTTTACTATAGTTGATAATTCAACATATTTTAACAATTCAATCGCCGGATTGAAAGTAAATTAAGTTTTAAGTAAAAAATTATCACAATTTATTTTAATATATTAGTGCACTTCTATTTAATTTCATCAATTCACATAATTTCATAAACAAGGAGAAAGACTAAGAAAACTACTCGTAATGCATGGGAATTAAACAAAGCATGGATATCATTTAAAGTTAACAACAATAAACAAAGATACTTATCTCAATTTCCTCCCAAAGCGTACTCTCAAGTTCCTTTGACTTTTCCTTCTAGTACAACACACTTCTTAACTCACTACTTACACTTACTCACACTAAACTTCAACTTAGACTTAAAAGCACACTAATAGAATACTCAAAGAATCCTAAAATAGACACACCACATACTAAAATTCGTCCTCTATTTATAGAGGTAGACAAAGGTCCAAGGGGTACTTAAGCACCTCTTCAAAAAGCGTCCAGGTTCAATGTATCTGGCATTTTGAACTGTCTCGCGGTCGGTGAGAAACGACCTCACCTTCAGCAGGGCTTCTAGAAGGTCATCAATCCGCGTGATCTCACTGTCGGCGGGCTCGGGCTCGCTGTCGGCAAGGTAGTTGCAAACCTTTAAGAAAGTCTCTTCATAATCTCGGCGTCGGCGGGATCAATTTCGCCGTCGGCGACTTAGTTCATTTTGCATGTATTTCTTCCTTTTTGTTCCAAATTTGCTCTATTTTATGTTTTTTTTTTCCTTCCATCACTTATAAATCTTCGTTCCTGCAATAAAATAAAGAAAATACCTTTCTTTAAAGTGCAATTTCATAAAAAATAGTTATGAATTTCTTAACATATTTTTCTGTGATTAAAATCCCCCAAACTTAATTATTACTTGTCCTTAAGTAATTTTTATACTAAATAAAAACAATAATTTTTGTAATAGAGTTTTTTTTTAATTCAAATAAACTACGAATTAAATTTAAATAATACTATAGTAAAGTTAAATAGAAATATTTTTAAGTAATTAAATTAACTTTATAGTATATAAGATTATTTAGTTATCGTATCTAAGATTCTAGCTCTCTATTTATTTCAGGAAAGACTATATTAAAAAGAGTAATTTACTTAAGATATTTAGATGATAGGAAGTTCAAGAAAACATTATTTAGTAAAAGACTAATCCATATATATAAGTTTAGAAATATATTTGAGTTTTACCCTTTAGGTTGATTCCATCAAGCCAATTTTTGATAAGGCATCTCCTCAAGCTTCTCCTCACATGTATTTTTTTCTTTTCTTTTGTTTTTTTCTTTTTGGATTGATTTTCAATCCTTCTCCTTTTCTTTTTCAAGTGAGGATTACTGTATCTGGATAGCCTGTTAATAATTTTGAACTTCAACTTTCTCTTCCTAAATTTGAAACTTAAAATATTTCTTTACTGATATGTACTTTATAGCCTTTACTTCATTGAGTTTCAATCTCTTCTTTTTCACCTAAATTCTTAAGAATTTCAATTTTAGAATATAGTTTCCCTCACTTTAAATAGTTTACTATATTCTTATTCCTTTTAACCAAATATCTTATTCTATTAAATTAATTTGGATTTCTAGAAATATTCTATTCAACTTTCTATAATAATTATATAAATTAATTCAAGTTACTGAATTAAAAATTATTACAGAAAATCAAATAATAATATTTTTTTAAACATAGAAATTGAGAACAATTTAATAATTAAATTTGTATTTTTCCTCCCTCAAACTTAAATTTTTCTATCTATTTCTAAATGGTGAAAAGGAAAATATACAATGAATTTACATCATACCTTTGAGCTTTAGGTATTTCTTTTCCTTGAAATTTTTGCAGGCTTTTTCATTATTTAAAGAACCTGTACTGTTAGTATTCTTCCATATATATAGTATTTAAAAGAGAGTGTTGGGTAAAGAAATTTTTAAATAAGTATAAAAATTCAAACAGATTAAAACTTAATCTACTATTATACATCCAATCAATTGGGTTACTAAAACAATCTAAAATTAAAGTTCACAATTTATAAAACTTAAACAACATATTTAAAGAAAAACTAACATACTACTTTAAAGAGAATTTGCATACTAATTTAACATATATAAAAAGTCTAACATAACAGCTTAAGCAATTTAAAACAAACACACCAACTCCACAGTCCATAAAAAGTACATAACAATTACACACAAAGTAGTAAAGTTCTTAAAATAACAATTAATCTAAACAAACCAAATAAAGTCTCTAATCTTCAGCATCAAAATCTCAAACTATATCATCTCCCTGATCTCCAGGCTGAGAAGGATGAGCAGGTTGATACTGTGTGTAGCGAGGGCATTCAGGAAAGACAACATCTAATTCACCTCTCCTGTAATGACGTTCAGCCTCATAATATGTTATTTCATATTCTGAATGTCGCTGGAGATATTCACTATCATAATCATGTCTTCTCTCCAAGCCTCCAATCCTTTGGTCCATATGCTCCAGTTTTTCTTCTATTTTCTCAAAACTTTTCCGCTGTAAAGTCATCTCATTCATCAAATCTTGAAGGGTAGGAGTACTATAGGGAGGTGGGTCATAACTAGTAGAGGGAATATCTCTACTCGAAGAAGGTACATAGTTCCTCGTCCCGCATCTCCATCCTTCATGGGATTCATATTTCTTACTATTAGCCGCAGTAATGGGTTTCATAGCTCAACCCATTCCTCATCATCTCTTACCTCTACCCCGCATAATTGCGTAGTGCATGATAAGAACAAGATGTCCTAGTCCTCCTCCACTTTCACTTATCGAGGTGGCTAATATATTCTTATAAATTACACTTATCACATTAATACTTTTTGGTTCCGAATACAGAAATTCGAATCGCTCTATCTCTGTTACCTCACTATGGTGGTAAGTAGGTAACAAAGTAGAACAAATAAAATAGTGCCAGGCTTCAGATGACGCATTTAACATAGAAAGAGGGAAGTTTACCCGTTCTCGCTGCTTTATCTTCCAAATTCCTTTCCCGTTAGTAAGAAAGTCGATCACCTCTTCCAGTGGTCCTTCCATTGTTCCAAAAGTATCATAGTCACTGGTATACAAGTCACGTACCTCATAAAATGAATTAATCCTAGCAGCACTGAATTCAACCAAAAATCCTCTTACTTTGATCGGTGCATCTTCAATCGCAGTCGTATCGGCATAAAATTCCTTGACAACTTCTACAAGCGACTCGTTATGGTGTAGAAAAATTTTCCCATCCTCTTTCCTTAATTATTCATTCCACTTCTCCGCCCGGATTCTTGAAAACTCGATCCTGTATGCATTTTCTTGCCTGAATGTTTCGAAAGTATTGAGTTTGTGCTCTTGCATTTACAAAACGAGTTTCGTCGTAATCCAACCTTCGTCTTTATCGAGGAGCCATTTCGTTCGATCTATGAAAATCACAAAAATTCTAACTAAACTTCCAATTATTACTAAAATGGCTTCCTATAGCAACTAAAACCCATTTAAATCGATCTCCATGAATTTCTTCCAAGTATTTTCTCCATATTTCGAATTTTTCCAAAATTTCCCAATGTAGAAGAAATTCATGGTGAAAATTAAAAATTTTTACATAGGAGTGAAGCACTTACCAAGGGGAGATGAAATCTGGTGTCAAAAAGTTTTGAAATCGCCTCAAATCCAAGATCTCACGAGCCCTAGGTCGGTTTTTTTCGAAGTTTTGAGGAAGGGGATGATGAATAGTGTCGGTTGGCTGGTCAAATATAGGACATTTCACGATCTCTCTGTCGGCGAGATTTTTCTCACCGTCGGCGAGCTAATTAATTTACCAAGGCCAAAGTTTCTGGAAAATCTCGCCGTCGGCGAGATCGTTCTCGCCGTCGCCGGGCTTTCCTCGCTCGTCGGCGGATAATTCGCGCCGTCGGCGAGCTCCCAAAAATTTTAAACATTTAAAATTCTTTAATCATTTTCAACCTCGATTTGGCTCTAATTAATCTTCCGATCACTTAATTTGATAATTTAGTATGAAGATTAGATACTTATACTCACAAAAAGTTCACACAAACAATATAACTTTATATATGAAATCCATAATACTTACAAACTTCACACTTTTAAACACTAACACTTAAGACTTCAATACTTCAAACTCTCATAAATACTCAGCATTGCAATCCACACCACAACACCCCAAATGCTGAGACACAACAAATACATATAATTTCATCAAATCTGAGATGATCAAATTTAAAGTTTAAATCATAGTAAAACCTAAATCCAAATCAACACATATATACACACAAATATAACATAAGATAGAAATCTTTACTACTCCTCGATGTTCGAACTAACATTCTCTCCGATATTCCCGATGTGACGCAGTGCACAAATAGATTGTAGAAAGGCTCGAAAGGGAATTCGCAGTAGATTCTTCATCAATCCACCCTTTCTGTCTCGCAAATGAATAAACCGGCCTCCGGATGTCCAAGTATGATCAAAGTGCTTCTTCATCCTCCAATCAATGCGATCAAACATATCGTAGATATTATCGATGGAATTCATCACATTTTGCAACTTTTTCTCTAATCCTTTAATCTTTTTCAAAATGAAATTTGTTTTATCAGTAAGGGGCCTCACTAAAAGATTGTTTTGTGATGCTCTATAAAAAATAATGGTAATCTCATCATTGTTATCCAAAGTTGGAAACATATCCGTAGGATCGAGTGGTTTCCATGGCAAAAGTACATTTTCCCACGCCTCATAAGAAACTTGGTACCGATCGCATAAAGCAAATATAGTCGATGGGTGTCCAAGTCCATGAACTGACCCATGCACAATCAATCCCAATGCAGACTTTACTATAATTGATCCAACATCGATAGGTAGTCCAATTTGAATATAGTAATTTAATATAGCGCATTCCTTTGAAACCTTATTTACCCTCATAGTGTGTAATAATTTTGATGAGATAAAGAAATGCCAATGCTTCGAGACAGGGTTAAGAAGTGAGGCAGAGAAAATGACATACCCGTCTTCACGCAACTCCTAATCATCAGGTTCGTCGGTCATGTATCTATAAATCTCGTTCATATTGTATCTTGAAGGAACAAAGTTTGAATAATAACATACAGGGGTATTCCCTATAGAAAATAATTCATTTACCCTTGAAGGAGTAAATGTTACCCATCTTCCTCTGACGTAGACACTTCCATTGTTGATCCAATGTAGATTAGAGTAAAACTCTTTAACTACACGAATAACTACAGCGGATGTCGTATAGCAAAATACCTCCCAATGCAGCTGCACGATCATTTCTTCAATTTTTGTGGTGGAATTTTCTACTCCTCTGTTGACAAATCCGCTTTCTTTAATAAGTTGCTTCTTCATCAAAACTTTGTTGAAAATATGTTGTGCCTCCGAACTGACGAATTTTCTTCGGTTGAAAACTCTAGTTTTTGTGATTTCTAAGAGTTTGGTGGCCATTTCGGATTGAAGGAATGGTCTCTAGTCATTTCTTGGGAAGAAAACAGTGTAAAAATGAATTTGGGATGGTTTTCTACAAAGAAATGACTTTAGAACCGTCCAAAACTGCACATAAAACTTAAGAGACCAATTTTTCAACTGCCTCGCCGTCGGCGGGAAGTTTCTCGCCGTCGGCGAGCTAGTTAGAAAACTGATTTAAAGATATGACACGCGATCTCGCTGTCGGCGAGATTCAGTAAAATTGCCCAATTTCACTGTGGTCTGAATATTTTCTGATCTCTTCATATAGGTTTGAATTTGTGATAATTCTAATTAAAAATTGAATAGTAAGATTTATTTTAACATTACAGACTCACTAATTTGTATATAATTAAAATAAAAAACTACTATGGGTTGCCTCTCATAAAGCGCTTGGTTTAACGTCGTCAGCCCAACCTAATTTCAGTTAGTAATCAGGTTGACTAAGCATTAAAACCTATTTAAAATTTGGTCTTCTACCTTCGAAATATGGTTTTAATCTATGTCCATTTACCTTAAATCTATGTCCTGTTTTTGGATCTTCAATTTTTATAGTTCCATATGAAAATATTTGAGTTATAGTGAAAGGTCCTAACCATGGAGATTTCATTTTCCCAGGAAATAATTTCAATCTAGTATTATATAGCAAAACTTCTTTTCCTAGTTCAAAATTTCTCTGATTAATCTTCCGATCATGCCACAATTTCATCCTTTCTTTATAAGTCCTATCATTATCATATGATTCATTCCTTAATTCTTCTAATTCATTTAATTGCAACAATCTCTTCTCACTAGCTTCTTTCATATTATAATTAAATTCTTTAATCGCCCAATATGCTTTATGTTCTAATTCAACTGGTAAGTGGCAAGTTTTTCTATATATAAGCCTGTAAGGAGTCATTCCAATCGGAGTTTTATAAGCAGTCCTGTATGCCCATAATGCAGTGTCTAGTCTTATGGACCAGTCCAATCTATTAGGTTTCACAAACTTTTCTAAAATACGCTTAATCTCTCAATTAGAAACTTCAGCTAATCCACTAGTTTGTGGATGATAAGCAGTTGATATCTTATGAATAATATTATATTTTTCTACTAGTTTGTGAATATATTTATTTCTAAAATGAGTTCCTCCGTCGTTGATAATCACTCTCGCATTCCAAATCTAGTAAAAATATTTTTCATTAAAAATTTTGAAACACTTTTAGCATCACACCTAGGTAAAGCTTGCGCTTCAATCCATTTGGAAACATAATCAACAGCTACTAATATATATGAGTTTCCAAATGAAGGAATAAAAGGGCCCATGAAATCTAATCCCCAAACATCAAAAATTTCAACTTCTAATATAAAATTCAGAGGCATTTCATTTTTTCTTAATATATTTCCAACTCTTTAGCATTTATCGCAGGTTTTTATATATCTGTATACATCTCTAAATAGAGTAGGCCAGTAGAATCCAGATTGTAGAATTTTATACGTAGTTTTATCTGTCCCAAAATGTCCTCCAAAATCAGAATCATGACATTTTTGAATAATTGGTTCAGTTTCTTCATAAGGCACGCATCTTCTAATAATTAGATCCTTACATTGCTTATATAAGTATGGTTCATCCCAAAAGTATATTTTAGTATCATGAATGAATTTTTTCTGTTGTTGCAAAGTTAACATAGGTGGTAAAATGTCACTTACAATATAATTTACTATATCAGCATACCAAGGTATTTTCCACTCATTTATATTATAAAGTTGTTCATCAAGAAAACATGTCTATAATTTCATTATCAGTATCGTATAATTCATGATATTCTAATCTTAATAAATGATCGGCAATTTGATTATCGGCTCCTTTTTGTTAACGATATCAAAATCAAATTCTTGCATTAATAATATCCATCTAATTAATCTTGGTTTAGAATCCTTCTTTTGCATTAAATATTTTATAGCAGAGTGATCAGTTTGCATAATACATTTAGTTCCTATTAGATAAGGCCAAAATTTATTAAAAGCATATACAACTGCTAATAATTCTCTTTCAGTAATTGTATAATTTATTTCAGCATCATTTAGAGTTTTACTAGCATAATATATAACTTTGAAAATCTTATCATATCTTCGCCCAAGAACTGCTCCTATAACATAATCACTAGCATCACACATAAGCTCAAATGGTTTCTCCCAATTAGGTGAAACTATTATAGGTGTTGTAATTAATTTATCTTTTAATAATTCAAAAGCATTCAGGCATTCAGTTGTAAATTCAAATTTCTTGTCCTTTTCAAGAAGTTGGCATAGAGGTTTAGTAATTTTTAAAAAATCTTTTATATAACGTCTGTAGAATCCAGCATGTCCAAAAAAACTTCTTACCCCTTTCATCGTAGTTGGAGGTGGTAATTTAGCTATAACTTGAATTTTTACAGAGTCTACTCCCATGCCCTTTTCCGAAATTTTATGCCCTAATACAATGCCACCTGCAACCATAAATTGACATTTCTCCCAATTAAGAACTCAATTAGTTTTCTCACATACTTCAAATACTTTTTCAAGATGATTTAAGCATGTGTCAAATGATGTTCCAAATACAGAGAAATCATCCATAAATACTTCTATTCTATTATCAATTAATTTACTAAATATAGACATCATACATCTTTGGAATGTTGCAGGTGCATTACATAATCCAAAAGGCATCCTTCGAAAAGCGAAAGTTCCATAAGGACTAGTAAATGTAGTTTTTTCTTGATCCTCAGGAGCAATTTGTATTTGATGATAACCGGTGTATCTATTTAAGAAACAAAAATACTTATGTTCGGCTAATCTATCTAACATCTGGTCTAGAAATGGTAAAGGGATGTGATCTTTCCTGGTGTCTGGGTTTAACTTTCTATAATCAATACATATTCGACATCCAGTAACTTGTCTTATAGGGATAAGATCATTATTTTCATTAGCTTTTACGCTCACTCCTCCTTTCTTAGGCACACAGTGAATTGGGCTTACCCAAGCACTGGCAGAAATAGGATATATAAAACCATTATCTAACCATTTTAAAATTTCTTTCTTGACTACTACTTTCATTATCGGGTTTAATCTCTTTTGGGGATCTACTTTAGGCTTATGTTCATTATCTAAAATAATTCTGTGCATACAGTTTAAAGGACTACTTCCTTTAATATCTGCTAAAGTCCAACCAAAAATTTTCTTATATTTTTTTAAGGTATCTAAAAGTTTTTGTTCTTGAGATTCATTTAATTCAGATGAAATAATAACTGGTAGAGTTGAAGAATTACCTAAGTAAGCATATTTCAAATGATTAGGTAACATTTTTAACTCAAGTTCAGGAGGTTTAATAATCGATGGAACTATATTTTTTTCAGTGTTTTCTGTATTATCCAAAAATTCAAATTTCTCTTGAATATAATCTAGTTCTTCATTTATATCGTCTTTTTCAATTAATTTAGTATTTTCTTTTTCTAATTTTTCTTCATAATATTACTTAAAATGTTCTTTTTGTAAATGATCGAGTACTTCCATTCGAAAACACTCATCATCTTTTTCTAGCGCAGGATATTTCATTGATTTAGTAATATTAAAAGCTATTTTTTGGTCATTTACTCACATAGTTAATTCTCCTTTCTGAACATCAATCATAGCTTTCCCAGTGGCTAAAAATGGTCTTCCTAAGATGATAGGAATTTTTTTATCTTCTTCCATATCTAAAACAATAAAATCTATAGGGAAGATAAATTTATCCACTTTTACTAAAACATCTTCAATAACTCCCTTAGGAAATGTAACAGAACGATCAGCTAACTGAAGGGTTACTGAAGTAGGTGAAATTTCTCTCAATCCTAATCTCTTAAAAATTGATCGAGGCATTAGATTGATGCTTGCTCCTAAGTCACACAAAGCTTTTCCATAGAATTTTTCTCCAATAACGCAGGGTATAGTGAAACTACTGGGATCTTTTAATTTTTCGGGAAGCTTTTTCTCGAATAATAGCACTACACTCCTCACTAAGTGAGACTCGTTTCATTATCGGTAAATTTTCTTTTTTATTTAGAATATCTTTCATGAATTTTACATAGTTTGACATCTGTTCTAAAGCTTCTACGAAAGGAATATTTATTGTTAATTTCTTCAGAATTTCAAAATATTTTGCAAACTGTTTATCTTTTTTATGTTGAATTAGTCGTTGAGGAAATGGTGGTGGAGGTTTTTCAACAGAAATTTTCATTGGTATTAAAGGATTTTCTAAGTTCGGATCTTGTTGATTCTTTTCCTTTTTGATTTCCACTTCCTCTTTTTGACTTTCAAGTTCTTTCTGAATTTGAGGTTCTAATTTTTTTCCACTTCGTAATTATATCACTTTAATTTGTTCATTTCCTTTGTCTTTGGGATTTATTTCCACATTACTAGGAAATGTTCCATGTATTCTATTATTAAGCGCGGTAGCGATATGTCCAAGTTGAGTTTCAATATTTTTAATAGCTGTTCCTTGATTTTGTAATTGGTTTCCTTGTATTTGTAATTGATTTCCTTGATTTTGTAAATGTTGACCCATATTTAATATTTATTCTTCTATAGATAAATTCTTATCTTTAAATTGAGGGTTATTATTATTAAATCCAGGTGGATAACTAGGTTTATAATTAGAATTTCCTTGGTTAGAGGGATTTCCTAATGATTGTGTTATGTTGTTCATCCATGGTTTATTAGTTGTATTATTATTCCAATTAAAATTAGGATGATTTTTCCATCCAGGATTATAACAATTCGCATAAGGATTATTGGTCCGTTATTAATAAGCATTCATAGTTTCATATGAAGGTCGAGATTCTATAAGTTGTCCGGATGAGTTTTCTTCTAATATAGCTGGAGAGTAATTCATTCCAAAATGATCTAATTTTTTAGATATAACGACGATTTGCGAAGCTAACATAGATATCGCATCATTTTCATGAATACCGGCTATCTTTTTCGGATTCATTCTATCACATGAACCATTGAAAATTATTGGTAGCCATTTCTTCGATTAGTGCATAGGCTTCATCAAATAGTTTTGACATTAATGATCCTCTAGCAGCAGCATCGATGATTGATCTAAGAGATCCTACTAATCCATTATAGAAAGTTTGAATAATTAACCAATCTAGCAACGCATAATGTGGGCATTTCCTAAGAAGTTCTTTAAATCTCTCCAAAGCTTCATATATTGATTCTCCATCAAACTGACTAAAAGAAGTTATATCATTTCTAAGATTAGCAGTTTAGATGGTGGAAAATATTTGGATAGAAATTTTTGTGATAACTCTCCCCAAGTTTTAATAGATCCAGGTGCTAACGAATTTAACCACATTTTAGCCTTATCCCTTAAAGAAAAAGGAAAAAGTCTAAGTCTAATAAGCATCATTAGATACTCCTTCATATTTGAAAGTAGCACATAGTTCTAAAAAACTAGCAAGATGTAAATTAGGATCTTCGCAGGTGAACCACTAAATTGATTGTTTGTACCATTTGGATAAGTTGCAGGTTTAAGTTCAAATGAGTTAGCAGCTACATCGTGGTTTTGAATAGTTAAATGAATTTCATCTAATGTAGGGTTGGCATAATCTCTTAATGGTCTCTGTTGATTGATATTTTCATTTTCAGGAATATTTGTCATTTGTGTTAAATTTATAATTTCTCTTTTTTGTTTTTTAATTCTTTTAATTGTACGCTCTAATTCTGAATCGTAATGTATTAAATTTTTGTTTCCAAATTTACGCATACAATTTTGTAAAATAAATTTTAAAATAGTCCGTTACTCTAGTAAATAATTTCTTAATTCCCCGGCAACGGCGCCAAAAACTTGACCCACTTTTAATGTTTACAAAAATAGCAACGACACAAAAAACTTGATCCCACTTAATATATTTAATTTTATGATGGAATGTATAATGTGGATTCTACGCAAGTATACGTATTGTATCAAGTAATACAGGGCTCTAGTGGAGTCCTGGTTATCGATCCCACAGGGAAGTTTTAAAAGATTTGTAACAGCTAAATTTAAAAGGATTTACTTACTAATATAGTATATGGAATTTAGAATACTTAACTAAAGCGATCTAAATTAAACTAATGATTTAAATAAAGTTGATTTAAATATTTTTTTTTAGAAAAAGTATCATTCCCCTTGTTTTTTAGAAACTTAAGTGAATGATGAATTCAATTAGATTTTTTTTATTGTATTGTGATAAATAGGAGCATTTCTATTCTTTACCCTTTGGTCCAGGTGCAAAGAACATTGACTAGTCATATGCTTGATTACTGAATCTGCGGCTAGGCTGGGAGGATACTGGCTGCCACTTATTGAATTTCTTAACATATTTTTCTGTGATCAGTGAGAAAAGATTGTTGCAACTTATTGAATTGGAAAAAATGAGAAATAAATCTTATGACAATGAAAGAATTTTTAAGGAGAAAATGAGGTTATGACATGATCAGAAGATCATAAGAAAGAGATTTGAACCTAGACAAGAAGTTTTGTTATATAACACAAGATTAAGATTATTTACCGGAAAACTCAAGTCTAGGTGGATAGGACCTTTTACTGTTATAAAAGTTTATCAATTTAAAGTCGTTAATATTGAAGACTGTAGAACAGGAGGAATATTTAAAGTTAATGGCCATCGACTAAAACCATATTTTAAAGGTTCATGACCTAATTATAAAGAGGTTTTAGTGTTAAGTCATCCTGATTAAAACTAATGTTTGTCGGGCTGACGACATTAAACCAAGAGCTTTATAGGAGGCAACTCATATTTATCTTTGTTGTTTAGTGTGTTTGATTTGATTTTAATTTTATTACTATAGATAGTCTTATATTTGAGTCCTACTCACGCATATATATCATAAATGGTATTATTTATTTAATTGAATTGAAGATTTCAAGTTTATTTGGACGAAAATGATGATTGGAGCAAAATTGTTCTCTGGCACCGACGACGAGATTTTCTAGAGAGTTTTTTTAATTTTTGGAGTTTCGGCGCCGACAATGCTGACCGCCGAGAAGCAATTTTTGGAGTTTCAAATGGAGGAATTTAGCAGTTTTAAGCGAGAATTTCGCTTTTATAACTCCCCAAACTTATTCTAAAATCCATTAACTCCAGAAAACAAAAAGGTAGTTTCAAAATTTGCATTCCATGGCTTCCAACTTTTAGATTCTACAAGATTTTGAGTTTTCACCAGAAGAAAGTTCATCAGTTTCGAGGCACAGCGAATTTGTGATAAAGTCCTTATAAAGAGGAGACTTATCAAGGAAAGAGGCTTTGTCCATTGAGGTATGAATTTTTCTAGTACTCGTGTTGAAGAAATTATTATGCAAAGGCATTAGGAAGTGTTTTGTTACACTACTACCATAGTAGTATTTCCTGTGGTGAAGGAATTTTATTCAAATCTTCATGGAATTAACCAAGGAGTCGTCTATGTGAAAGGTGTTGACCTCATTTTTGATGAGGTCTTCTCTTCTTCTTTTTAGTACTTAGGATCTAGCCTTAGGCTTTTCCTTTAACTATCTTAGAGGATTAGAATTGGGACCCACCACTTAGAAATTCAAACCACTTCTTAACTCCCTACAAACTCCACAAACTTGACTGTAGACCCCTAATCACCTAGAGGGTTGAGATCAAATGTGGAAGTTTAAAGGATGAGTTCCTATAGGACTCTTTGGCCTTGAGACCGCCTCAGGTGGCCCTGGTCCAGTAAAGGGCTGACTTACACACACACTACACCTACACACTACACTTTCACACACCTCCTAAAAACACACCTATACCCAACTTGATCTCCTGACTCATGAAAGTGATCCACATGGATGGTCCTTAACCCCTAAGCCCTTGGCTAAGAGGGTTAGGAACAACATAGTGGATGCCTCAAATGAGTCCCTTCATGACTCATGCGCTTCGATATGGCTTCAAGGCTCAACCAAAATGATTTTATTCCACTTACATTCACTCAATCTTCAATTTTCCAAATTTTCAATTTTCCAAATTTTCAATTTTCCAAATTTTCAATTTTCCAAATTTTCAATTTTTTACCCCCGGGACCCTACACCCGCTTAGCCTACCCAAAACCCTTGAAATTACCCAAATTTTTCAAAAAATCCCAAATCACCCAAAATTCCTCAAAACCAATCCCAAACATTTCCACATTACTCAAATTGATCATTCATAGCCAAAAATACCAAAAATTCCAAAAATACCTCCCAATACCCTCCAAATACCCAAAATACCCCTCTTGACCCAAAAATCCAAAAATTCAGAAAATTCCCAAAAAATTCCAGAAAATCCCAAATATTCCCAATTTCATTTTTTTCAACTACACCATGGGCCAATTTTGTCAATTTACCCTACTTTTGTCAAAACCCCCAATTTGACCCATTTTAACCCAAAGTGAACCCAATGTCAAACCAAACCTACCCAATTGACCCAAATTCTGGTCCAATTCAATTCTAAACTTCAATTCAACATTCCCAACACCAATCTAGACCAAATCCAAGTCCAATTTGATTGACATTTGGATCCAATTTCACTTTTGGCCTTAAGGCCTAATTTAGACCCATGACCCAAACCTAACCCAAACTCACCCAATTCAACTCCAATTAACCCCAAATCTTTTCTAAACCTTCCTTAACATCCCTAAAAACAAAACCTTAACATGATTTGCCCAAAATTTGGACCCAAACCCCACTCAAATCCAACCCAAAGCTAAAAGGCCCAATTTTGACCTAAACCCAAACCTAACCCAAATAAGCCCAAACCCCAAAATCAAAACCCAACCAAAGCCAAAACCTCTTTGAAACACTCCCATAAACATTTCCCAACATTTATTTTACATCAATTTCAACCTTAGCCTAACATTGGCCCAAGTTAGCCCAATTTGACCTATATTGGCCAATTCACCAAAGAAGCCCAAATTCAACCCAATTCAAACCCAAATCACTCCCAATTTGCTTCAAGTCACTCATGACACATCCATGAGCTAAACCCAACATTTGTTTGGCCCAATCCTTCACAAAATTCCCATCCATAAATTTATTTTTAAACCAAAAGCCCACTTTCTTAAACCTTCCTAAAAGCCCAAATTTCATGCTAAAGCCCATATGACAAGTTCTTCTCATCATACCCTTAATTAAAATCATCCCTAAGTTCAAATCAACCATCAAATGATTCCAAATCAAGCCATGTGCCAATTCCCATCAAAATACCAAAATTTTCTTAAATCCATTTCCATGAAATTGACTTGACTTTTCCCAAGCCAAAGATGAGCCATGAAGCCATGCATGAGCCACATGGAAGCCATGAGAGCCATGGAATCTACTTTCCACCTCACCATACCCAAGATGGCAAGAGGAGGGGGCCCTTTCCATATTCTCTTAAGAGTGATTAGCCACTTCCATGACTCCACTAAACCATGCTTAAGCTTAATTGTACTTGGATTGTGACTTGACCCCACTAATCAAGCTGATCCAAGTGACTTTCTCTTCAGCCTAAACCAAGCCTTGGGTGGTGCACCTAGCCCAAAGGGATGGGTTGACCAATTCGAGCCAAAATGAGCCCTTTCCCATTCCATTCTAATCCAAGCCTTTTACACATGGCATTTGCCATTCGATCTGCACAAACCTCCAGCCCCGACCCACCTGGACTCGAGGGTGACCCATGCCTGCACGGCCACCGCCTGGTCGCCGGAAAACACCATGGCCGAGACCTCGGGAGGAGCCAAACTTTGGAATTCCACCTTGCTCGAGCTGCCCCATGCCCGATGGCCACCATGGTCGTTCTTCCCATGCCCGCAGCAGCTGATCCCAACCCTTGGCCATCCCTGTGAGGCTCTCCAGCCACCTCTATTTAAACCCGACCCCCTCACGGCCATGGAGGAGAGTTGCACAAACCTTGCCGAAACTCTGCCAAAATTGCTCCAAACCCTACTCCATACTTAGAGCAGTTGATCCCCAGTGTCAATTTGCCCTAATCCCCACCAACAGAATCCAATTTCTCAACTGAAATTTCACCCAAAACCAGGACACTTTGCCACGGTGAGCCAATCCTCAAATCGACCGGTCCTACACCTTCACTGGACCAAGAGGAGAAGTTTCCCACTGAAAACCCCATCTCCAGGCCACCCAGTTATTCCAGCCTCCAAGCTTTGTGATCAGCTGTGGTCACTTTCATAGCTAGGCAATTCACCAGACCAGGAGACTTCATCTGGAGCTTGCTGGGACGCAATCGAAGGTGACACAACATTCAGATCGAAGCCACACTTCTCTGAGCAAAGGTATGGCCTCACTCTTCTTCCCGAGCTTCTGAACATTCTCCATTTTTATTGAGTCAATTTCATGCCACATAAACCGTATGGATGTGTTCATCTTCTCGAGACGAATCCATAGAGCATAAGAACGTTCAATTTGGTCAAGTATCGAGTGAGATCTTAGGCCTGAAGACGTGGACGGTTCTCGGGCCAGAAGCTTGGGGACGATGAACGGATGCCGTTAATTTAATACACGCGCGAACGGACGGCCAGGATCGCGCCGGATGAGGAGACGGAACGATACAGCGGGCCCCTGGAGCGCTGAGTCGGATGGCGGCGTCGAATCAGAGAGCGCGACGCGACGTTTCGGAGCTGTCGAGCTTGACGCGGCGCTGCGTGGATAAATAGAAAATTAGGGTATTTTCTGATTTATTTAATTTCCTAAACTTCAAAAATCCATAACTTTGTGTAGAAAAATCAGAAAAATAAAATAAAAATACCCTCTTGCTCGAGTGAACGGAGGAGAATAATGTGGAAAAGAAATCATTTAATTTCATCAAGTATTTTATTTTTAATGATTTATTTCCCTCTCGCATTGTTTTAATTCTCCATGCATATAGGAAATTCATCATGGCATGAGACCATAGGGCTTTTGAAGCCTCCGAATTTGGGAACATTCCCTGAATTTTCCAAAGTCAGAGGCCATCCCTATGAGAAGTTATTGATTTTTCAAATTCATGTCACTGTTTTGAGTATTTTAAATTCAATAATTATCATGTTGTAAAATAAATTCTAGGAAAATTTGGTGATGTCTCTTATGACCAGAGGACCCTAGGAAAAATAGATTTTGAATTAATTCATTTAAAATAACCCTAATTGGCTTAAACACCCAAAATAGGTTCTTAATTAATTAGAGCTAATCATACATCAAATTGACTTGAAATAAATTCTCCACTGACCTTTAGGGTTAGAGGAACCCACCATAAAAATTTGAAGTCAATTGGACTTGGTTAGCCCTATTAAATGGGTTGATTAAGCCATTTAGTCAATTTAAACTTTAAAAATTCATAACTTTCAAAATACTTTTCAAAAATTCACCAAATTGGTTTTGGAGCCTCTCTGATATCAGGGGAATTTAAGAAGATTAAAATTTCAATTTTCTAAAAAAGTTGATTTTTTGGTATTATTTTAATATTTTAATAATTAAAAAATAATAAAAATCATAAAAATAATAAAATTCACCAAAATATCATATTTTGAATTTTAATCACTTAGGAACAAACCCCATATTTTTCTTAGGTCTATTTAATGAGATATTAAATTTTAAAGCCCTAAGGTAATTTTAAAATTTAAAAAATGTATATTCTAGCATTTCCACTAAAGTAATTCTAATAAATCAAAAAAAATCAGAAAATTGTAAATATTGATTCTCTGATTTCCTTAATATCAGAGAGATTTTTGAAAAAATATAAAATTTATTTTTCAACCTTTATTTTATTTTTAAATTAATTAATACTCCAAAACTTAAAATAATTATAATAAAAATAATATAATTCAAAAAATCACCAAAATTGGTCCAAGTGGTCCTCTGGTCATTAGGAATGTCCCATAATTTTCTTAAGGACAGAAACTTTCCCTTGGTCATATTATTAAATTTTCCTTGAAAATCCCTATTTTCCACCAAAAATAATTACATAAATAAATTAAATACAGAAAAATCACATTTTCTCCTCTCATGTCTTTATTGGCATATGAGTGAAGCAACATAAAAATTTCAAGTTCATTTAAGCTCAATTTAGTGAGTTATGAAATTATTAAGCTTGAAGGGCAAAATGGTAATTAAAAAATTTCAACCCTTAATTAAAACTTTAGGTTTAATAAAATTAACAAATAAAATATTTGATCTTAATCTGATTTGGATGATTGAAATTTAAATAATTAAAGGGTAGAAACCTATTAAACAATTTGAAAATAATTAAAATAAACTTTAATTAAATAATTGATTAAATTTGGAAGAATAATAAAATTGGAATTATTAAATAGGGATATTATGAAGAAGAGATTTGTTCTTTAATCTAAAAATCCCTAAATTAATCATCTCAATAATATTCAATCCCCAATTAAAATGATAATTCAAATTTAAGTTTTAAAATGTTAAAGGATTTAATCATTAAAATTAAATTAAAGTTAAATTATTAAACTCTTTTAAAATTTTCAATTAAATTAAAATTAAAAATAAAATTAAATTAAAGATTAAATTAAATTAAATCAAACAAATTAAATTAATTTAAATTAAATTAAATCAAATAAATTAAATTAAATTAAATTGAACAAATTAAATTAAATTGAATTAAATTTAATTAAAATTAAATTAAATTAATTAAATTAAATTAAATTAAAAAAATAATAATAATTAAATTAAATTAAATTAAATTAAATTAAATCATATTAAATTAAATTAAATTAAATTAAATTAAATTAAAATTAAAGCTAAACCAAATCAAATTAAATTAAAGTTAAATTAAATTGAATTTAAAAAAATAACATAACCTAAGACATGAAGAAAATAAATATAAAGCAACTTGAACACTATTCCAAATTTAAACCCGTCAACTGAAATTAAATTAAATCACAAACCATCTGAACACCAATTTGCCCTCGAAAGCTTTTGTTGTCATAACTCCTAAACAGAACGTTAAATGAAATGTTACTTCCCTTATAGGATATTCAAATGTCCTAGTTCACTGAGCAAGATAACAAAACTTGAATTCCCGGACGATTAATTCATTTGTATGATTAAATTCATTTGGACTTAAAACAATCCTATCAATATTGAAAAGATGTTTAAGACTTGTCTTAAGCACTTCCTCAATATGGTAGGATACTTATAAGAACAATTGAACTTAATTATTCTTTGATGAAGAAAATCGTCCTCAAACCAAAACACAAGAACCTAGACGTCATAGGAAATGACTAGCTATAGGATTAGGAATTTGGTAGAAAATCATAACCCTTCCTTTAGCTTTACCTAGGAACTTGCTTAAATATTCTAATTGTGTTTTAAGTGCAGCTTAGGATGACGGGAAGATCCTTCAGGTACGCTTTTATTTTATTGCAATTTACATTATTGCAATTTATTTAATCGCATCGCACTTACTTTTCTTGCATGATAAACAATCGTTGCATGAAAACCCACACCATTAGGATAGTCCCTAAAACTGAAACCAAAACTAAATTAAAAGTCATTGCAAGATAAAATTCACCGCCACAACATTTCAAAATATAAAACAACTCAAAATTTAATCACAAACAGAACACAAAACTGCAATTACAACTAAATTAAAATGTCCTGTTGGATGATCGGGAATACCTCGGATGACGTAACCTACGTGTTGCTAACGGGATTTCCCACGGTCTAAATGAAAGTGTGGAACTCATTCGACTGAGTTTAGCAAATTCATCTGGACTAAGTGAATCTGATAAAAATAACGATGCCGGAAGGATGGAATCGTGGGATCTTAACCGGTGTTGTTATAATCAACTTTAAGATTTGTTTTAAATAAAAAAAAACACTTGGAAATTAAGATTTTCTCTAAACCAAAACACTTTTCTCATCTCCTGATTTATGACTTCTATAACTAAACCTCTGCAACAACAAGGAGCTCGGAGCATGGTGGGCAGCATGGCCATCGTCATCAGCAAAACCTAAGTCTACTTCAGCAAAACTTTCCTAGAATTAAATAACCAAGCCATAGGACCTCGAGGTGGTTTGCCTGGTGCAACATAAATTCTCAACTCTTCGTTAGGCATTTGCATGATCATGTCATGTAAATTAAGCCCCAACCGGTCTTAGGATTCTGAGGTAGTCGTTTAGTACGACATAAACCCTCATATCTTCGAGGCTATTTGTATGATTCTATCATATAAATATAAGTCCAAATTAATTAAAATTGGCAAAGATAAAAACATTAAATAAACATTAGGACTTTCCTAAATTCAAGCCAAACAATAGGATAGTCGGGAAATTACCGAAGTTCGCTTCGAATCGTAATTTCTCCTACCTTTCTTCCTTCGAATTCCCAAAACAAAATGTTCCAAATTCGATCCATTCCCTATTGAAATTCCAAAATTCAATCCTCGAAAACTTAAACTTTGAAATTCTTGAGAGCAGAATTATCGATTATTATCGAGAGTTTTCTTAGGTGATTCCCGTCACTTAAGATGTAATTAATTATAGGGCTTGCCCTTATAGGGAATTTTAAGAACCCAAGTAATATAAACCCTGTTTAATCCTTTCATATTAAGCAGGGGAATTTGTCGGCTTATAAAATTGGTTCGCAGACCAAACGGATGTCGCAAACCTTTCTAGTTTATCTAATCGAGCCCAATTATCAAGCAATGTGTCTATTCTTCGGGATAGATACACGGTTTGTGGTGCGGCGCTCGTTTATGTGAACTATTTGGGATGTGAAATCAGTTTGATTTCATATCTTAAAATTTTCAAACTTAAAATTATTTTCAAAATCAAATACTACTTTTCAAATTATTTATTTAAATTAAATTAAAAATTCGCCTACAATTTCTGTAGGCGACCCCTTTTTTAAAAATACAACACTCAACCTAAAATATGCCGACAAGAGGTAGGTGGATATCATTCACTCCTTCCAAGATTAATGAACTATACATGATATATAATGTAGAAATCTATCATTACACCAATTTTGTACTAACGAGAGACAATATGAATGAAATCTATCAATATCTGACGGATAAAGGCGAAGATTGGGAGATAAAAGACAGCGAGTATGTCAATTTATCTTCTACTTTATGAAATCCCGTGTCGAAGTAATGACATTTCTTTTTATCTTCGAAATTACTCCCAACCTTGAAAATTTGTAAAGTGACGAAGGAAAGTGCAATCTTAAACTATTGTATTCAAACTGGAAGACCTGTTGATATTGACACCATAATTGTGAAATCAGTTTTGGGTTTGATTGTGCTTGGATCAAGTTATGGCTTCAAACATCCTTCCACTATATTTCTTATTTGCAGCCAGTCACAAGTGTCATATGAGAGTTGGGAAAATGTGCTTCTCCCTTGGATGCCCATTGACCCAACTAATGTTTATGACTGTCCAGCAACTGAGGACGAAAATGATCTGAGCATAACTGAAGATCAACCATCTCAGAGTTTACTACCTATTCAACCACATTTTCCTGAAAATGCGCAGTTGATACTGCGGAAGATCAAGAAACTTTGGAAAGAGGAACAAAATCTTATGGAATTAGTTAATAATATATCTTAATTATTTGATCACCAAGATTGGAGGATGAAGGAATAGTTTGATCATGCTGAGTGTATGGAAGAAGGATTGATATGATTAATGAAGAAAAAGGCTTGGATTGAAGAGGATTCGACTGATGAACTCCCATATCGACCCTTCTATAATATGTTTGTGCACCACCAATACGTGGGAGATATCAGAAAGATAGTACTGATATTGATGAGTAGCACTTTTCTATTTTATCTACTTTATTTTGTATTTAGACTTTATTTACTTGAATTTAGTTTGTATATGGCTTGCTTATGGTGTTACTTTAGACTCATTATACTTGTGATTTGAATTTATGTCATGTTTTCAACGTTAGAGTGTTGTGGTTTGATTATGATGCTGAGTTATTGAAGTAATAGTATGATTGATGTGTGTAAGTTTGTAACATTTGATTATATATATAGTGATATTTTGAGTTGTTTATGTGATATTCATATTAGTTAATCACTCAATATTGAATTTAAATTCTTAAAAAGGCTAATTAGATGTCGTTGTAACGTGGAAACGATCGAAATTGCGGAATAATATTGGAACCTAAAATTTGGTCTGACGCCGACGGCGCCCGAACCAGAGCCGATATCGCCTGAACCAATGCTGACAACACCCGAACCAGCGCCGACGACGCCCAAATCCCTAAAGTTCCAGGTTCTTTTAAAAATCACAAATTTAAATAGTAACTACCCCATTTTTCACCTTCAAACTCCAGCCAGGCCGAAAAATACCCCTAGGGCTTGTTTACATTTGGATTTAAGGCAATTTCAGAGCTTTTTGAGGTTTGATCTCATCTTCTCTTGGTAAGAGCTCTACTTTAACCTAAACTTTTTTTATTTTCACCATGGAAATCTCCTACATTGGAGAGATCCAAAAATTTGAGGTTTTTGAAGAAAATTTTGAGAAAATCCATGGTGAAATGCTCTTACTTGTTAGATTTGACTTTGGAGTTTATAGCATTGTGATTTAAGAATTTATTGGGATTTATTTGCAAATTATATAGAGATTTTAATATGGCTCCAAAGATGTTTAAGGGGAATAGAAAAGTTGATTTTGATGAAAGGAAATTTGTAAATGTGAAGGCACAGTACAATTTCAAATCTACACTCCAAGGCAAAAAGTGTATGCAAGATTGAGGATTTGAAAACTAGGCGGAGTTGTAGAGCAGATAATTACTAAGCGAAATTGGGAAACTTTTTGATATTTTTTTTTCGATGCAGTTTCTGCTGTAGTTCGTGAGTTTTATGCTAACTTATGGTATATTGAAGAAGCATATGTGCTGGTTCGAGGAAAAATGGTAGAATTCACTCCTGAACGGATCAATGCTTTCTACCAGTTGAGAGATAATCCGTTATGTGAGTACAAATCTTTTGGCACTGTAGATACTTCTTTGAATGAGGTAATTACTTTTCTTACTAATGGAAAAGGGGAGTGGAAAACTAAGTAAAGACAAAAGATAAATTTCCCTGCATCCACTCTTAATGTAGCATTTAAAGCATTTTAAAATAATCATAATAAATAAATTAATATCTATTCTAAAATTATATGCGCAAATTTGGAAACAAAAATTTAATACCTTACGATTCTGAATTAGAGTGTACAATTAAAAGAATTAGAAAACAAAAGAAACAAATTATAAATTTAACACAAATGGCGAATATTCCTGAAATTCAAAATATGAACCAACAAAGACCATTAAGAGATTATGCCAACCCCACATCGATGAAATTCATTTAACTATTCAAAACCCTGATAAAGCTACACTTAAAGATCAAGGAAAAGAACAAATTAAAGCAATACAACTAAAGGAAGCGAGCACTAACCTCAAATTCAAAAAGAACTTGAAAGCCAAAAGAGGAAGGGAAATTGAAAAGGAAACACTTCAACAAGATTCAAACTTAGAACATCCTTTAATACCTATAAAAATTTCTCGTTGAAAAACCTCCACCACCAATTCCTCTCAACGACTAGCTCAACATAAAAAAGATAAACAATTTGCTAAATTCCTCAAATATTAAAGAAATTAACAATCAATATACCTTTTGTCGAAGCTTTAGATCAGATGCCAAATTATGCAAAATTTATGAAAGATATTCTAAATAAGAAAAGAAAATTCACCGATAACGAAACAAATTCTTACGAGTGCGAAGAGCGTAGAAGGCTATTATTCGGTGGGTTGTGCCTTCCCGAAAAATTGAAAGATCTTGGTGCTTTCACTATACCCTCGCGCTATGAGAAAAATTTTATGGAAAAGCTTTGTGTGACTTAGGAGCAAGCATCAATCTAATGCCTCTATCGATTTTTAAGAGATTAGATTAGGAAAAATTACACCTACTTCGCAACCCTTCAATTAGCTGATCGTTTCGTTACCTATCCTAAGGGAGTTATTGAAGATGTGTTAGGTAAAAATGGATAAATTTATCTTCCCGCAGATTTTATTGTTTTAGATATGGAGGAAGATAAAGAAATTCCTATCATTTTAGGGAAGACCATTTTTAGCTACCGGAAAAGCTATGATCGATGTTCGAAAGGAGAATTAACCGTGAGAGTAAATGACCAAAAAGTTACATTTAATATTGCAAAAATCAATGAAATATCCCCCGCGCTAGAAAAAGATGATGAATGTTTTCGCATGGAAATACTTGAACATTTACAACAAGAACATTTTAAGGAATATTACGAAGATAAATTAGAAAAGAAAACACTGAATTAATTGAAGAAAATAGAAGTAAAATTCAGATTATATTCGGAAAGATTTGAATTTTTGATAACACCGAAAACACCGACAAGAATATAGTTCCATCAATTATTAAACCTCATGAACTTGAGCTAAAAATATTACCTGATCATTTGAAATATGATTATTTAGGTAATTCTTCAACTTACCACAAATTATTATTTTATTCGCATTAAACGAATCTCATGAACAAAACTTTTAAACCTAAAAAAATATAAGAAAACTTTGGCTGGATTCTTAACATATTAAAGGAATTAGTCCATCAATCCGTATGCATAGAATTATTTTAGATGATGAAATTATAACCCAAAGCAGATCCCCAAAGTGAGATTAAACCCGATAATGAAAGAAGTAGTTAAGAAAGAAATTTTAAAATTGCCAGATAATGGTATTATATATCCTATTTCAAGATGTTGCCGAGCAAGTCCAACTCATCGTTCCTAAGAAGGGAGGAGTAACTGCCACCGCCAATGAAAATAACGATCTTATTCCTATAAGACAAGTTACCGGTTGGCGTATATGTATGGATTATAGGAAATTAAATACCGCCACCAGGAAAGATCACTTCCCTTTACCATTTCTAGACCGTATGTTAGATGGGACAGTTTTATTGATAAGTATTTTTGTTTTCTAGATGGATACACCGGTTATCATCAAATACAAATTGCTCCCGAGGATCAAGAGAAAAACTACATTTACTAGTCCTTATGGAACTTTCGCTTTTCGAAGAATGCCTTTTGGATTATGTAATGCACCAAAGAACATTCCGTAGATGTATGATGTCTATATTTAGTAAGTTAATTGACAAATTCGAATGTATATTTATTTTCGACGATTTCTCTCGTATTCGTAACGAACATCATTTGACACATACTTAACTCATCTTGAAAAAGTATTAGAAATATGTGAGAAATTAAATTTAGTTCTAAATTTGGGAGAAATGTCAATTTATTGTTGGCAGCGTATTGTATTGTGTGCATAAAATTTCGGAAAAAGGCATGGAAGTGGACCATGCAAAAATTCAAGTTATACGACCACTACCTCCAACTACGGTAAAGGTAAGAAGTTTTCTTGGACATGCTGGATTCTACAAACGCTATATAAAAGATTTTTAAAAAATTACTAAACTCTATGCCAACTTCTCGAAAAGGACAAGAAATTAATTTACAATCGAATGCCCGATGCTTTTGAACTCTTAAAAGAAAAATTAATTACGCACCTATAATAGTTTCCCTAATCGGGAGAAACCATTTGAGCTATGATGCTAAAGTGATTATACCGTAGAGCAAACTTGGGCAAAGATATGAAAAGATTTTTAAAGTTATATACTATGCTAGTAAACTCTAAATAATGCCGAAATAAATTATACAGTTACGTAAAGAGAATTATTAGCGGTAGTATATGGTTTTAATAAATTTAGACCTTATCGGATTGGAACAAAATGTATCGTGCATACTCGATCATTCCCCGCTATCAAATATTTAATGCAAAAGAAAGATTCCAACCAAGATTAATTAGATGGATGCTATTAATGCAAGAATTCGATTTTGAGATCGTTAATAAGAAAGGAATCGATAATCAAATTGCGGATCATTTATCAAGATTAGAAAATCATGAATTATCCGATATTGAAAATGAAATTATAGAGAGTTTTCGTGATGAACAACTATATAATATCAATGAGTGGAAAATACCATGGTAGCCGATATAGTAAACTATATAGTTAGTAATATTTTACCACATATGCTAACTTTGCAAAAACAAAAAAAATTCATCCATGATACAAAAATCTATTTTTGGGATGAAACATATTTATATAAGCAATGTAAGGATTTATTTATTAGAAGATGTGTACCTTTATGAAGAAACTGAACCAATTATTCAAAAATGTCATGATTCTGATTTTGGAGGACATTTTGGGACCGATAAACCGCTTATATAAGATTCTACAATCTCGGATTTTACCGGCCTACTCTATTTAGAGATGTATACGTATATATTAAAACTTTATATAAATGTCAAAGAGTAGGAAATATATCTAGAAAAACGAAATGCCTCTGAATTTTATATTAGAAGTCGAATTTTTTATGTTTGGGGATTAGATTTTATGGGACCTTTTATTCCTTTGTTTGGAAACTCATATATATTAGTAGTCATGGATTATGTTTCCAAATGGATTGAGGCACAAGCTTTACTCTAGGTGTGATGCTAAAAGAGTGTTTCAAAATTTCTCGATGAAAATATTTTTACTAGATTTGGAATGCCGAGAGTGATTATCACTGACGGAGGAACTCATTTTAGAAATAAATACATTCACAAACTAGTAGAAAAATAAAATATTACTCATAAGATATCCACCTATTATCATCCACGTACCAGTGGATTAGCTGAAGTATCTAATCGTGAGATTAAACGTATTTTAGAAAAAATCAGAAACCCAACAAAGTTAGATTGGTCTATTAAATTAGACACTGCATTATGGGCTTATAGGACCGTTTATAAAACTCCGATCGAATGACTCCTTACGTGCTTATATATGGAAAAACATGCCACTTACCAGCTTGAATTAAAACATAAAGCATATCAGCGATTAAAGAATTTAATTATAATATGAAGGAAGTCATGAGAAAAGATTGCCGCAATTAAATTAATCGGGAAGAATTAAGAAATGAATCATATGATAATGATCGGATTTATAAAGAAAAGATGAAATTATGGCATGAACTAAGATTAATCGCAGAAATTCTTGGAACTGTGATTGTGGAAGTTTTGTTATATAATACTAGATTGAAATTATTTCCTCGGAAATCAAGTCTCGATGGTTAGGACCTTTCACCATAACTCAAATATTTTCATAGTTTCGAACTATAGAAATCGAAGATCCAAAAACTCGACATAAATTTAAAGTTATCGTACATAGATTAAAACCATATTTCGAAGGTATAAGACCTAACTATAAAGAGGTATTAATGCTTAGTCGACTCCGATTAATAATCAAATTAGGTCGGGCCGACGACGTTAAACCAAGCGCTTTGCTGGAGGCAACCCATATTAGTTATCTATTTTTATTGTATCTTAATAGTTAATCTATATTATTGAAACTTTACTACTCAATTATTATTAAGAATCATCACATATTCGAACCATTATGATGAGAAAAGAAATTATTCGATTTAGAGCGAAATTGGACATTATTTTGGAATCTCGTCGACGGCGAGGTCGATACGCCCAGCGCCGAGGTTCGCGCCTAAATTAAATCTGCGCTTATTTATCGAGCTCGCCGCCGACGAGAAACGTCCCGCCGAGCCGAGAACATGGGAGGCGCTTAATCGAGCGCCGACGGCGAGAAACTTCTTGCCGACAGCCGAGGATGTTATAAAGATGAGTTATTTATAATTTGAATGCCGATTTGGACGGTTTCAACACCAATTCCTTTGTGAAAACCCATTCTTAAATCATTCTAGATCTCGCTTTCTTCACTAGAATTCATTCCATTCACCATAATGGCCTCCAAATTTCTGCATTCCTCTAATTCTAGAGTGTTTAACCGGAGGAAATTCCGCGAAGGCGGAAGCGCAAGCCGGATCTTCAACAAGGTTTTGCAAAGAAAAGAGTTATCAAGGAACGGGGATTTGTCAATCGAGGATTAGAGAATTCCACTATGAAGATAGAAGAAACGTATCGCGCAATGGCACGGAGGTATTTTGTTACACTACGTCCGCTGTCGTTATTCCAAGCTTGTGAAAGAGTTCTACTCTAACTTACATGCGATCAACAATGGGAATGTCTACGTCCGAGGAAGATGGGTGACATTTACTCCATCAAGAGTAAATGAATTATTCTCTATAGAAAACACCCCGTATGTCACTATTCAAATTTTAGCCATTTCGATAATATGAATGAGATATTTTGATATCCGACCGATGAACCTAAGATCGGGAAATGCGTGAATACGGGTATGTTAGTTTCTCCGCATCACTTTTGAATCCCGTCTCCAAAGCATCGGCACTTTTTCATCTCATCTAAATTGTTACCTACTATGAGGGTAAACAAGGTTTCATGCACTATATTGAATTATTGTATTCAAAATGGATCGGGCTTATCGATGTTGGATCAATAATTGTTAAGTCTCGCATTGGGTTTAATTTGCATGGGTCGGGCTCACTGACTAGGACACCCATCTACTATTTTTTGCATTATGCAGTCAGTACCAGGTTTCTTATGAAGCTTGAGAAAAGGTATCGTTACCTTGGAAGCCACTTGATCCTACGGATATGTTCCCTACTTTGGACAATAATGAAGACATTACATTCATCTACGATAGAGCTTCACGGAATAATCCTATAGCAAGGCCTATTTTAGATAAAGCCGAGTTACTTATGAAGAAAATTAATGGAATGGAGAAAGAACTACGAATGTGAGAGATTTAATCGACAATATATCCGATTTATTTGATCACATTGATCGGAGGATGAAGGAACACTTCAATCATTATGGACATTTGGAAGCTAGCTTTCTTCATTTACCGAGACGAAGGGTTGGATCACCGAAGAATCCGCTTCGGAATTTCCCTTCGAGCCTTTCTATAACTTATTTGTGCATCATCGTCATATCGAAAATATCAGAGAAGATGAAGATTCTGACCTTGAAGAGTAGTAGTAAAGATTTCTATAGTATGTTTGTATTTATGTTATTTGATTTTATTTAGATTTTTATTATGATTGGAGTGATGATTTGAATATCTCAAACTTAATTGAGATATGCGTCATAGTTTTGTATCAGCATTTAGTGTGTCGTGGTTTGGTTTGCGAAGCTGATTAGTAGTAAGGATTGAAGTTTGAAGTTTGATCTTAGAGTCTAAAAATTATGTTAGTTTGTATGTCCCATGGATTTCAATATTAAAGTTAATTTGTTGTGTTGTGAGAATTTGTTTGTGTATAAGTAGCTAATCTTCTTATTAAATTAATAAATGATGTGATCGGAAATATAATATAAGTCAAATCAAGGACGAAATTAAGTGACGAATTTCAGAAATTTTAAAATTTTTGGAGTCTCGCCGACGGCGAGAAAAATCCCGCCGACAGTGAGATCGATCTCGCTGACAGCGAAGAATTCCTCACCTACAGCGGATTTTTCCTGAAAGTTTTTGGTTCTGAAAAATATTAGCTCGATGACGGTGAGATAAATCTCGCCGACGAGCGAGGTAGGAAAAAGACTCGTTAATCCTAAAATAACTGATTGGGTTGATAGACTTGATTCTGCATTATGGGCTTATAGAACAGCTTATAAAACACCAATCAGAATGTCACCTTACCGGTTAATTTATGGTAAACATTGTCACTTACCTGTAAGCTAATTCAAGTGAAGCCAATTTTTTATTAGGCATTTCCTCAAGCTTCTCCTCTCTATCTTTTTTTTTCTTTTCTTCTTTTTTTTTATAGAAAGGATTACTATATCTGGATAGCCTGTTAATGGTTTTGAACTTCACTATCCTTAACTTATATTTTCAAAACTTATACATCTCCACTTTATTATTATAACATAAATAAAAATTCAAAAAGAATTCCAATCTTTTCTTTTTCAAGTGATAATTTTTTATTACTTAATATTTCTAAAATTCTATTATCTCTATCATGAATAGAAAAATTCTTTTTCTCGTTCTTCTTTAAGTTAAATAATTATATTCTTAAAATCAATCAAAGTTAGTAAAATTTTGGTTAATTTTCATTAATTTGTTTATAATTTCAAAAATAAAAGTGATCACAAATAAATTCTTCATTCCTTAAGTTATGTTAAAAAGTTTCTATTTTTAAGAAAGTATTAGCTCTTTAAGGAGAAATAAAATTTAATTTTGAATGGATTTTCCCTTCCCCCAAACTTAAGTTTTGGTATACTATAATAATTTGAAAGTATGAGAGAAAGAAAATCATAAGTATTTTTAGTAAGTATGTATAAAAAAACAATCTAAAAAAGAAAAATTAACTTCTAAACATGCTTCTATAAATAATTAAGATAAAATTGAAGCATGTATATAGAAAGGTAAGCAGGCTAATTTTATGATAATATTAAATTTGAAACAAAATTAAAACATAGCAAAATAATTAAGTACTAAACATTAAACTAAAACAACATATAAACTAATTCTAAATTTAGTCTCAACACAACAAAATCCTAATACTAAACAGTCAACATACATCAAATACAAAACTAACAAACAATCCAAATAAAACAAACTAACAATGTTACACATCAAAGAAATCGATAAAAATTAATCACTAGTTTTAGCCTCATCATCATCTTCATTACCAGAGGAAAATTCTACGTCCTTAGGATCAACAAATGGTGCGAATCTAGGAAAAGTAGGAAAACTAACATCATGTTCACCCTTAAAAAATCTGACTAGGGCTTCATCATACTCAGCATCATAATTACTCTTCCTCTGGGTATAATCGGATAAATGATCTAGTTTTCTATCAATAAGTATCAATCCTGCAGGTGAGTTTGAAATAACTCCTGCTGCTGTTCTAAAAACTGATCATGCATTGATTCCCAGAAATCTGATGGTGGCTCAGTAGAAGTAGAGGGTCTAGAAGTAGAAGGAGCGGTCGATCTCTTCCCTCGAAGAGATCGATAGATGCTAACACTCTCCTGCCCAATTGGCTTAGTAGACTTCAGCTTCTCCTTAGAAATATCAATAGTGACTCCATTACTAACACATAGTGAATAGATCAAAGATGGAAATCCCAATCCAACAGAAGTGTTGGATCTCGCAGTAGACTCCACAGAATCTTAAATAATGCTTCTGACATTAATAGGCTTCCTCTCCTGAATGTAGTAATTTAAGATCGCTCGATCTCTAGTCACTTCACTCAGGTGGTTGGAAGGTAACAATCTTGCAGAAATAAAGTAGTGTCATGCTTTAGATACACCATTTAATTCAGAGGATTTGAAGTTTACCCTCTTTCCATTCCTGATCTTCCAAGATCCAGTAATGTTAGTCAGATAAGCAATAATCATGTCCAAATCTTTCTCAGATGGTGATAATCCAAAATAATAGCACTCAATATTCGATGGCAGGCCATAGAATATGTTGATTCTTTCTCGAGTAAATCCTACTCCGATTCCTCTAACAAAGACTTTAGAATCCTCAGCATCCATAAAATTTGCATAAAATTCGCGAACAACCGGAATAACAGCAATAGCAGTGAAGTAACAAAATCGTTGCTAGTTGTGCGCAAAGATAGTGTTTTCAGTCATCTCCCAAGGATGATAAAAACTTCGTTCCGAGATGAACTTTCTCGACGACGCAAGTTTGTGGAAGCAAAAATGCGCAGCCGCAGTTGGAAATTTGCTGGTATCAAAATTTTCTTGTCCTTTCCCGCGCTTAGATTTTGGAGCCATCTAAACGTGAAAGAAAACAAGAACTAATTTAGAAATCAAAGATTTAAACTCTTTTTAAGTTTATAAAAATTAAAATAAGTTTAAAAATCCAAATAAATAATTAAAAATCAAATAGTTTTTCAAATTTTTGGTTCTTAGGAAAACTTAGGGAAATCTATGGTGAAAATCGAAAATAAATGGTTTAAAGTGTAGATCTGACCTTGAGACGAAGAAATCGAGTGGTTTCGCGCTCAAATCCTTAATGTTTTGACCTCAAAATGGATCTAAAGGATGTATTTTTACGAAAATGGGGAAGAAGATGAAGCTTAGGCGTCAAAAATGGCTTTTGGGGGTTTAAATGGTAATTTTCGGGTAGCGAGCCGAATCGGCGCTTAGGCGCCGAATTCTGGCGCCTAGGCGCCAGACTCGCCTTTCACAAAAATCTTTTTTAAAATTTATTTTTCCACCAAAATTCATAAATTCAACTTCCAATTACTCATATCAGAGTAGAGCTTCAGTTTCTAACTTCCACAACATTTTTCAAAAATTTATAAAAATTAAATATTGAATCCACCAATCAAACATAAGGTTTTCAATCAAACTCACTAATTTCCATTTAAAATCTTCAATTTTGACTCAATACATTCCAGATAAGTACTAAATTTGATTCAAGTTCCTAATACACACTGAATCATAACAAGTTCAAAGCAAATACAACACACATTGAACATGAAAGAAAATATACTAACAAACACAATCGATTCTCTAAATCGATACAACGACTCAACAAACCATAATAACCATTTCTTTACCAGAATATTATATTCTTCACAAGGGAGATTGTGTATTCCACTTCGAAAGAAGAATAACGCTCTCGGGAAATTTGTAGCCGTCTTTTCATCAATCCACTTGTTCTCTGCATACATTTCAACTTGAGCATCTTGATAAGCCGCAATATGATCAAATTGAAGTTTCATTTGCCATTCTAGATGTTCAACTTGATGAAACATCTCATGAAGGCGATCTCCAATCCTTTTAAAATCTTCTTCAAACTTATCTAAACGACTAGAAATTTTCTCTAAACTTACGACGATGAAACCATTGAAGTAGGGTTGAGGATCCCTTTAGACCTTGTCCCTAGCCTCTTCTCCATGATTTCTCCTTTCCATTTCTTCAAAAATTTCTCAAATCTCTCAAGAATGAAATGTAAGGGATGTAATTTTGATTGTTTGATGGTTAGGGAAGAAGATGGGTAGATTTAAAGGGGAAAATCGTTTGGAAAACTGAAAATTTTCGGTTTTTGCACGACTCAGTAACCGTGGCGCTTAAGCGCCGAATCTGGCGCCGGACCAGTTGATACATAGTTGATTCTGGCGCTTAGGCACCGAATTCTGGTGCGTAGGCGCCGGAACTATGTTCAACTCTGTTTCACCTAATCATCAAATTTTCAAAATTTCGTTCTCCAAGATAGGTAAATTATACTAGTAAGAGTAATTTAGACTCGATAACTCACATTGTAAACTATCATAATGAAGGTTAACTTGATCTCCTTTTTACTCATATTTAAAATAGAGTGATCCTATTTTTAAATCTTACATACCTCAAAATTATTTTCTGCCTAAGTCAACCAAGACTTATGAGCATCAAATTTTTCTAAAGTAATATAAAATTAATCAAGATCGATGCATAACCTTACATTAAAACACAAAAACACAAGATAATTATAGGTTGCCTCCCACAAAGCGCTTGGTTTAATGTCGTCAGCCCGACTTAAGTAAATCCTTAATCAGGTTGACTCAATTCATAAGCCTCTTTATAAATCTTCTTAATATTTCCCAAATAAGGCTTCAATCTTAATCCATTTACTTTAAAAATTTTTCCAGTTTTGAGATCTTTAATATCCACAGCTCCATAATAGTATACTTTCTCAACAAAATAAGGTCCAATCCATTTAGATCTTAATTTTCCAGGAAAAAGTCTTAAACAAGAATTAAACAGTAAATCTTTTTGTCCAGGCTCAAAAATTTTTCCTGAAATTTTCTTATCATGCAACATCTTCATTTTCTCTTTATAAATCCTCGCATTTTCATATGATTCGTTTCTAATTTCTTCCATCTCATTTAATTGCAAATTAAAATTAAACTCCTTTATCGCCCAATAAGCTTTATGTTCAAGTTCTACAGGTAAGTGACAATGTTTACCATAAATTAACCGGTAAGGTGACATTCCGATTGGTGTCTTATAAGTTATTCTATAAGCCCATAATGCATAATCAAGTCTATCAACCCAATCAGATCTTTTAGGATTAACAGTCTTTTCTAAAATTCTTTTAATTTCTCTGTTTGATACTTTAGCCATTCCACTAGTTTGAGGGTGATAAGCAGTTGCAATTCTATGTTTGATTTCAAATTTTTGAAGTAATGATTGAATTCTTATATTTCTTAAATGACTTTCACCATCAATGATAATTACCTTAAGCATTCCAAATCTTGAAAATATCATTTTCTTTACGAATTTTGAAACACTTTTGGAATCACAGTTTGGTAAAGCAACAGCTTCAACCCATTTAGAAACATAATGAACTAGTAATAAAATATAAATTTTTCCAGATGATGGAACAAATGGTCCCATAAAGTCTAATCCCCATATATCAAAAATTTCAACTTCCAATATATAGTTTAACGACATTTCATCTTTCCTAGATATATTTCCCATCCTTTGACATCGATCACATGTTTTCACATATTGTCTCACATCTTTAAATAAGGTAGGCCAATAAAATCCAGAATTTAAAATTTTAAATGCAGTTTTACCTATGTCAAAGTGTCCTCCAAAATCAGAATCATGACATTTTTGAATTATAGCAAAAGTTTTCTCATACGGTACAAATCTTCGAATCATAGAATCTTTACCAATTTTAAATAAATGAAGTTTTTTCCCAAATATAAGATTTAGCATCATATTTAAATTTCTTAATAAATTTGTTATCCAAGTCATAAGGTGAAATATTGCTAACTAAATAATTAACAATATCAGCATACCACGGTGTTTTGTATCTTTGAATAACATATAAAGATTCATCGGGGAATTTCTCATTTATATTTTCTTCGAAATAATATCATTTTTAATTCTAGACAAATGATCGACAATTTGGTTTTCAGTTCCTTTTCTATCTACTATTTGAAAATCAAATTCTTGTAGAAGTAAAACCCATCTTATAAGTCTAGGTTTAGAATCCTTATTAGATATTAGATATTTAATAGCAGAATGATCAGTATGAACTATGCATTTAGTACCAAGAAGATAAGGTCTAAATTTATCAAAGGCATATACTATAGCTAGAAGCCCTTTCTCGAGTGGTAGTGTAATTTCTTTGTGTTTCAGTGAGAGTTTTACTAGCATAATATACAACTTTGAAAACTTTATCATATTTTTGTCCTAATACAGCTCCAATTGCAAAATCACTTGCATCACACATTAATTCAAAAGATTTATTCCAGTCAGATGCAACAATGATGGGTGCAGCTATTAATTTTTCTTTTAGAATATTAAAAGCATTAATACATTCTTCATTAAATTCAAATTGTGCATCTTTTTCTAATAAATGACAAAGAGGTTTAGCAATTTTAGAAAAATCCTTTATATATCTTCTATAAAATCCAAGCATGACCTAGAAAACTTCTCACATCAGTAACAGTAGTAGGTGGTTGCAATTCAACAATAATTTTCACTTTTGCTTGATCTACTTCCATCGCTTTTCGTGATACTTTGTGTCCAAGTACAATGCCTTCTATGACCATGAATTGACATTTTTCCCAGTAAAGAACTAACTTTGTTTCTTCACATCTTTTCAGAACTTTGGCTATGTTTTCCAAACAAGATTCAAAAGAAGTTCCAAAGACTGAAAAATTGTCCATGAATATTTCAATTCCTTTTGTCAATAAAATCACAAAATATTGATATCGTACATCTTTGAAAAGTTGCAGGTGCATTACATAAGCCAAAAGGCATTCCTCTAAAAGAAAATGTTCCATAAGGACTTGTAAATGTTGTCTTTTCTTGGTCCTCAGGAGCAATAAGTAATTGATGATAACCAGAATATCCATCCAGAAAATAAAAATATGAGTGTCCTGCTAATTTATCGAGCATTTGATCCAAGAAAGGTAAAGGAAAATGATCCTTTCTAGTGGCTTTATTTAGTTTCCTATAGTCAATACAAATTCACCATCCAGTAACTTGTCTTGTAGGAATAAGTTCATTTTTATCATTAATAATGACAGTTACTCCTCCTTTCTTCGGAACACAATGAATAGGACTTACCCATTGACTATCCAAAATAGGATAAATAATACCAACATCTAACCACTTAATAATTTATTTTTTAACAACCTTTTTCATAATTGGATTTAATCTTCTTTGCGATTCTATAGTAGGTTTAAAATTTTCTTCCATTAAAATTCTATGCATGCAAATGGAAGGGCTTATTCCTTTTATATCAACAATAGTCCAACCAAAAACTTTCTTATAATTCTTTAACACACCTAGTATAGCTCGTCTGGTAGCTAGAAAAGGTCTCCCTAAAATAATATGTATCTCTTTATCTTCTTCCATATCAAGTACTATGAAATCTACAGGGAAGATAAATTTATCCACTTTAACAAGGACATCCTCTATAACTCCTTTAGGATAAGTGATAGATCTATCAGCTAACTGAAGAGTTACATTGGTGGGAGTAATATCTCCTAAATCTAATCTTCGATAGATAGAAAATGGCATGAGATTAATACTTGCTCCTAAATCACATAAAGCTTTTCCGCAAAATTTTTCTCCAATAGCACAGGGTATAGTGAAACTTCTAGGATCCTTAAGCTTTTGAGGTAATTTCTTTTGAATTATTGCACTGCATTCTTCACTTAATGCAACAGTTTCAAAAGCTTCAAATTTTTATTTTTTGCTTAAAATATTCTTCATAAATTTTGCGTAAGTTGGCATTTGTTCCAAAGATTCAGCAAAAGGTATGTTAATAGTAAGTTTCTTAAAAATTTCAAAGAACTTAGAAAATTGATGATCAAGTTTCTGCTGTTTAAATCTTTGAGGAAAAGGTGGTGGTGGTTTTTCAACTTCCACATTAATAGGTATAACGATCTGATCTTGACTAGGAGAGAGAGTTTCTTTAGGTTTTTCAATCTCTTCAACCTCAATCTCTTTTTCAATTTCATTCTGTAATCTTTCTTTTAATTCCTTTCCACTTCTAAGTTGCACAGCTTTAACTTGTTCATGTTCTTTTCCAGTTTCCTTTGGATTGATTTCAACATTACTAATAAGTGTTCCTACAGGTCTATTATTAATTAAAGTAGCAATTTACCCCATTTGATTTTGAATATTACGAATAGCAGTATTTTGATTTTGTAATTGATTATTCATTTGCATAATTAATTCTTCTATTGATAACTTTTTCTGTTGATTATTAAATCCAGGAGGTTTATAATTTGAATTAACATGATTATTCCAATTTCCAGTGGGATGAGATTGATTATTACCCCATTGTTGTTGTGAATTATTCCAGTTAAAATTAGGATGATTTTTCCACCAGGATTATAATAATTTGAATAAGGATTATTTTTACTTGCAATAGCTTGTAAAGTTTCAATAGTTTGAGGATCTTCTATATTAGCAGAGTTATTATGCGAAATATTAATTGCAAAATTATCTAATTTCTTAGATATTGCTGCAACTTGTGAAGCTAAGATAGAAAAGGCTTCATTATCTTGAATACTAGCCATCTTTTTAGGGTTAATCCTTTCGGAAGGCCATTGAAAATTGTTATTAGCCATTTCTTCAATTAAAGTTTAAGCTTCTTCAAATGATTTAGACATTAAAGAACCTCCAGCAGTAGCATCATTAATTGATTTTAAAGATCGAATTAGTCCATTATAAATGTTTGAATAATCAACCAATCGGGTAAAGCATGATGAGGACATTTTCTTAATAGTTCTTTAAATCTTTCCCAAGTTTCACATATTATCTCCTCGTCAAATTGACTAAATGAAGTATTATCATTTCTTAATTTAGCAGTTTTAGAAGGAGGAAAATATTTAGCAAAGAATTTTTGAGCCATTTCGACCTCATGTTTTAATAGAACCAGTCGCTAATGTGTTTAACCACATCTTTGCTTTATCTCTTAAAGAAAAAGGAAAGAGTCTAAGTCTAATAGCATCATCAGAAACATTGTTATTTTTAAAGGTAGCACAAAGTTCTAAAAAACTAACAAGATGTAAATTTGGATCCTCATTTGGTGATCCACCAAATTGATTGTTTTGCACCATTTGAATAATAGACGATTTAAGTTCAAAAGAATTAGCATCTACAGTGGGTATTTGAATAATACTATGAAGTTCATCAACTGTAGGGTTAGTGATCACAGAAAAATTCATTAAGAAATTCACATCTATTTTTGATGAAATTGCACTTTAAAGAAAAGTATTTTCTTTATTTTATTGCAGGAATGAAGATTTATAAGTGATGGAAGCAAAAAGCATGAAATGGAGCGAATTTGGATCAAAAAGGAGGAAATTCATGTAAATATAACTGCTTCACCGATGGCGAGATCGAGATCGCCGACAGCGAGATCGTGAAGAGAAATTTTGAAGGAATTATAACTACCTCGCCAACAGCGAGCCCGAGCCCGCTGACAGCGAGATCGCGCAGTTTGAAGACCTTCTAGAAGCCTCGCTGACGGCGAGGTCGTTTCTCACCGACGGCGAGCCAATTTAAAATACAAATACATTGAACCTGAACACTTTTTAAAGAGGTGTTTAAGCACCCCTTGGACCTTTGCTTACCTATATAAATAGAGGCCGAATTCTAGTGTATGTTTGTGTCTTTGGAGTCTTAAAAAAGTTTCTCTAGAGTCTTTTATGTGTCTATTTTAGTAAGTCTGAGTGTGTTTAGTGAGTTTCTTTAGTTTAATTGAGTGCTATTTAGAAGTTGCTGTACTAGAAGGAAAAGTCAAAGGAACTTCAAGGAGTACGCATTGGGAGGAAATTAAGATAAGTATCGTTGTTTATTGTTGTTGTTAACTTTAAATGAAATCCATGCTTTGTTTTATTCCCATGCATTCTGAGTAGTTTTCTTAGTCTTTCTTCTTGTTATTGAAAATTATGCGGATTGATGAAATTAAATAGAAGCACCTAATATATTAAAATAAATTGTGATAATTTTTACTTAAAACTTAATTTACTTTCAATCTGGCCAATTGAGTTGTTAAAATATGTTGAATTATCAACTATAGTAAAAATTACATCCAATATTCGTGGAAGTCAAAAGCCTTGGAAGGCGGGTGCAAATAAATAGGGAAATATTAATTATCGGACGTAGAATTGGACATTTTAGTGCTACAGACTAAAATATTCAATTCGGTCCTACTGTTTGAGAGCTGAAGTGTAGATGTTAGCCCTTAGGTGAGGGGAACGTGGGAGCTCTGAAGTGGCAGCCAGTATCCTCCCAGCCTAGCCGCAGATTCAGTAATCAAACATAGGATTAGTCAATGTTCTTTGCACCTGAACCAAAGGGTAAAGAATAGGAATGCTCCTATTTGTCACAATACAATTTAAAATTTCTATTTAAATTCATCATTCACTTAATTTTCTAAAAACAAGGAGAAGGATAATTTTTCTGAATTATTTAAATCAACTTATTTCAAGCATTAGTTTACTTTAGTTTGCAATAGTTACTTTTAATTTTCGTTCACTATATTAGTAAGTAATTCCTTTTAATTTAGCTGATAACAAATCTGTTAAAAACTTCCCTGTGGGATCGATAACCAGGACTCCACTAGAGCCCTGTATTACTTGATACGATACGTATACTTGCGTAGAATCCACATTATACATTAAATTATATATCTATATTTAAGCAGGATCAAGTTTTTTTGGTGCCGTTGCTATAAAAATAAATTACATGCATATTAAAAGTGGGTCAAGTTTTTGGCGCCGTTGCCGGGGAAGTAAAGAAATATTTACTAGTGTAACGGACTATTTTAAAAATTTATTTTATAAAATTGTATGCAAAAATTTGGAAACAAAAATTTAATACCTTACGATTTAGAATTAGAGCGTACAATTAAAAGAATTAGAAAACAAAAAAAGAGAAATTATAAATTTAACACAAATGGCAAATATTCCTGAAAATGAAAATATCAATCAACAGAGACCATTACGAGATTATGCCAACCCTACATTAGATGAAATTCATTTAACTATTCAAAACCCTGATGTAGATGCTAATTCATTCGAACTTAAACCTGCAATTATCCAAATGGTACAAAATAATCAATTTAGTGGTTCACCTACTGAAGATCCTAATTTACATCTTGCTAGTTTTTTAGAACTATGTGCTACTTTCTAATATGAAGGAGTATCTAATGATGCTATTAGACTTAGACTTTTTCCTTTTTCTTTAAGAGATAAGGCTAAAATGTGGTTAAATTCATTAGCACCTGGATCTATTAAAACTTGGGGAGAATTATCACAAAAATTTCTATCCAAATATTTTCCATTATCTAAAACTGCTAAGCTTAGAAATGATATAACTTCTTTTAGTCAGTTTGATGGAGAGTCAATATATGAATCTTGGGTGAGATTTAAAGAACTTCTTAGGAAATGCCCACATCATGCGTTACCAGATTGGTTAATTATTCAAACTTTCTATAATGGATTAGTAGGATCTTTAAGATCAATCATTGATGCTACTGCTGGAGGATCATTAATGTCAAAACCATTTGATGAAGCCTATGCACTAATCGAAGAAATGGCAACCAATAATTTTTAATGCCCTGCTGATAGAATGAATCCGAAAAAATAGCTAGTATTCATGACAATGATGCAATATCTATGTTAGCCTCACAAATTGCTGCTATATCTAAAAAATTAGATCATTTTGAAATGAATTACTCTCCAAATATATCAGAAGAAAATTCATCTGGACAACTTATATAATCTCAATCTCAATATGAAACTATTAATGCAATTAACAATAGACCCAATAATCCTTATGCAAATTATTATAATCCTGGATGGAAAAATCATCCTAATTTTAATTGGAATAATAACACAACCATGGATGAATAATATAACACAACCATTAGGAAATCCATCTAATCAAGGAAATTCTAATTATAAATCTAATTATCCACCTGGATTTAATAACCCACAATATAAAGATAAGAAATTAGCTATAGAAGAATTAATATTAAATATGGGTCAACATTTACAAAATCAAGGAAATCAATTATAAATACAAGGAAACCAATTACAAAATCAAGGAACAACTATAAAAAATATTGAAACTCAACTTGGACATATCGCTACTGCACTTAATAATAGAATACCTGGAATATTTCCTAGTAATGTAGAAATAAATCCTAAAGATAAAGGAAATGAACAAATTAAAGCAATATAATTAAGAAGTGGAAAAGAATTAGAACCTCAAATTCAGAAAGAACTTGAAAGTCAAAAAGAGGAAGTGAAAATTGAAAAGGAAAAGAATCAACAAGATCCAAACTTAGAAAATCCTTTAATACCTATGAAAATTTCTGTTGAAAATCTCCACCACCATTTCCTCAACAACTAATTCAACATAAAAAAGATAAACAATTTGCTAAATTCCTTGAAATTTTAAAGAAATTAATAATAAATATTCCTTTCGTAGAAGCTTTAGAACAGATGCCAAACTATGTAAAATTCATGAAAGATATTCTAAATAAAAAAAGAAAATTTACCGATAATGAAATGGTCGCACTTAGTGAAGAGTGTAGTGCTATTATTCAGAAAAAACTTCCTAAAAAATTAAAAGATCCTGGTAGTTTCACTATACCCTGCGCTATTGGAGAAAAATTCTATGGAAAAGCTTTGTGTGACTTAGGAGCGAGCATCAATCTAATGCCTCTATCAATTTTTAAAAGATTAGGATTGGGAGAAATTTCACCTACTTCAGTAACTCTTCAGTTAGCTGATCGTTCTGTTACATATCCTAAGGGAGTTATTGAAGATGTATTGGTAAAAGTGGACAAATTTATCTTCCCTGTAGATTTTATTGTTCTAGATATGGAAGAAGATAAAGAAATTCCTAACATTTTAGGAAGACCATTTTTAGCCACGAGAAAAGCTATGATTGATGTTCAAAAAGGAGAATTAACTATGAGAGTAAATGACCAAAAAGTTACTTTTAATATTGCTAAATCAATGAAATATCTCGCGTTAGAAAAAGATGATGAGTGCTTTCGAATGGAAGTACTCGATCATTTACGTAAAGAACATTTTAAAGAATATTATGAAGAAAAATTAGAAAAAGAAAATATTGAATTAATTGAAAAATCTGAAATAAATGAAGAACTAGATTATATTCAAGAAAAAATTGAATTTTTGGATAACACAGAAAACACTGAAAAAAATATAGTTCCATCAATTATTAAACCTCCTGAACTTGAGTTAAAAATGTTACCTAATCATTTAAAGTATGCTTACTTAGGTAATTCTTCAACTCTACCAGTTATTATTTCATCCGAATTAAATGAATCTCAAGAACAAAAACTCTTAAATATATTAAAAAAATATAAGAAAATTTTTGGTTAGACTTTATCAGATATTAAAGGAATTAGTCCTTCAATTTGTATGCACAGAATTATTTTAGATAAAGAACATAAACCTAAAGCAGATCCACAAAGGAGATTAAATCCAATAATGAAAGAAGTAGTCAAGAAAGAAATTTTAAAATGGTTAGATAATGGTATTATATATCCTATTTCGGACAGATGCTTGGGTAAGCCCAATTCATCGTGTACCTAAAAAAGGAGGGGTGATCTGTCAAAGCTAATGAAAATAATGATCTTATCCCTATAAGACAAGTTACTGGATGGCGAATATGTATTGATTATAGAAAATTAAACACAGCCACTAGAAAAGATCACTTCCCTTTACCATTTCTAGACCATATGTTAGATAAATTAACCGGACATAAGTATTTTTGTTTCTTAGATGGATATACCGGTTATCATCAAATACAAATTGCTCCTGAGGATCAAGATAAAACTACATTTACTAGTCCTTATGGAACATTCACTTTTCGAAGAATGCCTTTTGGATTATGTAATGCACCTGCAACATTCCAAAGATGTATGATGTCTATATTTAGTAAATTAATTGATAATGGAATAGAAGTATTTATGGATGATTTCTCTGTATTTGGAACAACATTCGACACATGCTTAAATCATCTTGAAAAAGTATTTGAAGTATGTGAGAAAACTAATTTAGTTCTTAATTGGGAGAAATGTCAATTTATGGTTAGAGGCGGCATTGTATTATGGCATAAAATTTCGGAAAAAGGCATGGAAGTAGACCGCCAAAAATTCAAGTTATAGCTAAATTACCACCTCCAACTACAATGAAAGGGGTAAGAAGTTTTCTTGGACATGCTCGGATTCTACGGACGTTATATTAAAGATTTTTCAAAAATTACTAAACCTCTATGCCAACTTCTTGAAAAGGACAAGAAATTTGAATTTACAACTCGAATGCCTGAATGCTTTCGAATTATTAAAAGATAAATTAATTACAACACTTATAATAGTTTCACCTAATTGGGAGAAACCATTTGAGCTTATGTGTGATGCTAGTGATTATGCTATAGGAGCAGTTCTTGGGCAAAGATATGATAAGATTTTCAAAGTTATATACTATGCTAGTAAAACTCTAAATGATGCTTGAAATAAATTATACGATTACTTGAAAGAGAATTATTAGCAGTTGTATATGCTTTTAATAAATTTTGGCATTATCTAATATGAACTAAATGTATTGTACATACTGATCATTCTGCTATTAAATATTTAATGCAAAAGAAAGATTCTAAACCAAGATTAATCAGATGGATATTATTAATGCAAGAATTTGATTTTGGAATCATTAACTAAAAGGGAACTGATAATCAAATTGCTGATCATTTATCAAGATTAGAAAATCATGAATTATCTAATATTGATAATGAAATTTTAGACAATTTTCCTTATGAACAACTTTATAATATTAATGAGTTGAAAATACCTTGGTATGCTGATATAGTAAATTATATTGTAAGTGACATTATACCACCTATGTTAACTTTGCAACAACAGAAAAAATTCATTCACGATACTAAAACATACTTTTGGGATGAACCATACTTATATAAGCAATGTAAGGATCTAATCATTAGAAGATGTGTGCCTTATGAAGAAATCGAACCAATTATTCAAAAATGTCATGATTCGATTTTGGAGGACATTTTGGGACAGGTAAAACTGCATATAAAATTCTACAATCTAGATTCTACTGGCCTACTCTATTTAGAGATGTATATAGATATATAAAAACCTGTGATAAATGCCAAAGAGTAGGAAACATATCAAGGAAAAATGAAATGCCTCTGAATTTTATGTTAGAAGTTGAAATTTTTGATGTTTGGGGATTAGATTACATGGGACCTTTTATTCCTTCATTTGGAAACTCATATATATTAGTAGCTGTTGATTATGTTTCCAAATGGATTGAAGCACAAGCTTTACCTAGGTGTGATGCTAAAAGTGTTTCGAAATTTTTAATGAAAAATATTTTTACTAGATTTGGAATGCCGAGAGTGATTATCACTGACGGAGGAACTCATTTTAGAAACAAATATATTCACAAACTAGTAGAAAAATATAATATTATGCATAAGATATCAACTGCTTATCATCCACAAACTAGTGGATTAGCTGAAGTTTCTAATCGAAAGATTAAGTGTATATTAGAAAAATTTGTAAACCCTAATCGATTAGACTGGTCTATAAGAGTAGATACCGCATTATGGGCATACAAGACTGCTTATAAAACTCTGATTGGAATGACTCCTTACAGGCTTATATATGGAAAAACTTGCCACTTACCAGTTAAATTAGAACATATTGGGCGATTAAAGAATTTAATTATAATATGAAAGAAGCTGGTGAGAAGAGATTGTTGCAATTAAATGAATTGGAAGAATTAAGAAACAAATCATATAATAATGATAGGATTTATAAAGAAAGAATGAAATTATGGCATGATCAGAAGATTAATCAGAGAAATTTTGAACCAGGACAAGAAGTTTTGCTTTATAATACTAGATTGAAATTATTTCCTGGGAAATTGAAATCTCGATGGTTAGGACCTTTCACCATAACTCTAATATTTACATATGAAACTATAGAAATTGAAGATCCAAAAACAGGACATAGATTTAAAGTAAACGGGCATAGATTAAAACCTTATTTCGAAGGTAGAAAACCAAATTTTAAAGAGGTTTTAATACTTAGTCAATCTGAACACTAACTAAATTAGGTCGGGCTGACAACGTTAAACCAAGCGCTTTATGGGAGGCAACCCATAATAATATTTTATTTTAATTATCTGCAAATTAGTGATTCTATATTTTTAAAACAAATCTTACTACTCAATTTTTTTATTAGAATCATCACAAAGTTGAACTTATATGATGAGATCAGAAAATATTCGGACCAGAGTGAAATTGGGCAATTTTTACGAATCTCGCCGACAGCGAGCCCGAGCTCGTTGACAGTGAGATCGTGTGCCATGACCTGAGTCAGTTTTATAACTAAGTCGCCGACGACGAGGAACTTCCCGCCGACGGTGAGGTAGTTAAAAATATGGTTTCTTAAAGATTTTTCGTGCGGTTTTTGATGGATCCAAGCCATTCCTTCATAAGAAATTATTCCAAATCCGATTCTACACCATTTTCTTCCTTAGAAACGAGTAGATACCAATCCTTTTGATCCGAAATGGCCACCAAACTCTTAGAAACCACAAAAACTGAACTTTTCAACCGAAGAAAATTCATCAGTTCAGAGGCGCAGCGTATCTTCAATAAAGGCTTGATGAAGAAAAGACTTATTAAAGAAAGAGGATTTGTCAACAGAGGAGTAGAGAATTTACAAAAATCGAAGAAATGATCGCACAGCGGCATTGGGAGGTATTTTGTTATACGACATCCGCTGTAGTTATTCCAGTAGTTAAAGAGTTTTACTCTAATTTACATGCGATCAACAATGGAAATGTGTACGTCAGAGGAAGATGGGTAACATTTACTCCTTCAAGGGTAAATGAATTATTTTCTATAGAGAATACCTTTTTTTGTCATTATTCCAACTTTGTGCCTTCAAGATACAATATGACCGAGATCTACAGATACTTGACCGACGAACCAGATGATTGGGAGTTACGAGAAGACGGGTATGTCAGTTTTTCTGCATCACTTCTAAACCCTATCTCGAAGCACTGACATTTCTTTATATCATCAAAATTATTACCTACTATGAGGTTAAATAAAGTTTCAAAGGAATGCGCTATTTTAAACTATTGTATTCAAATTGTATTACCTATCAATGTTGGATCAATAATAGTAAAGTCTGCGTTGGGATTAATTATGCATGGGTCAGTGCATAGACTTGGACACCCATCTACTATATTTGTTTTATGCAGTCAGTACCAAGTTTCTTATGAGGCTTGGAAAAAAGTACTTTTACCATGGAAACCACTGGATCCTACTGATATGTTTCCCACTTTGGATAATAATGATGAAATTATTTCTGACAAAGCATCACAGAACAATCCTTTAGCAAGGCCCTTTACTGATAAGACTAACTTCATTTCCAAGAAGATTAAAGGATTGGAAAGAGAGTTGCAAAATGTGATGAATTCCATAGACAATATCTCTGATATGTTTGATCATATTGATTGGAGAATGAATGAGCACTTTGATCATACTGGACATCCGGAGGCCAGCTTTATTCATCTACTAAGACGGAAAGGATTGATTAATGAAGAATCTACTCGCGAATTCCCTTTCGGTGCCTTTCTACAATTTATTTGTGCACTCGCATCACATCGGAAATATCGGAGAAGATGTTAGTACGTACACTGAAGAGTAGGAAAGATTTCTATATTTATGTTATATATATATATATATATATATATATATCTGAATGTGTGTGTGTGTGTGTGTGTGTGTGTGTGTGTGTGTGTGTGTGTGTTCGGAGTTAGATTTTATTATGAGTCAAAGTTTGATTTGATCATCTCGGATTTGATGAGATTTTATGTAAATTGTTATGTCTCAAGCATTTAGAGTGTTGTGGTGTGGATTGCGATGCCGAGTATTATAGATTTGAACATTTAGGTTAAGTATGTGTTAAAGTTGTTAGTGTGAAAATTGTAAGTTTCATGGATTTCATATATAAAGTTATATTGTTTGTGTTGTGTGAACTTTTTGTGAGTATAAGTATCTAATCTTCGTAATATTATTAAATTAAGTGATCGAAAGATTGATTAAAGAAAATTTGAGGTTGAAAATGATTGACGAATTTCAAAAATTTAAAATTTTTGGAACCTCGTCGACGGTGAGAATTATCTCCCCGACAGCAAGAAAACCCGCTAACAGCGAGACCGAGCTCGCCGATGGTGGATTTTTCCCGAAACTTTTGTCTTATGAAATTAATTAGCTTGCCGACGGTGAGGAAAACCTCGCCGACAGCAAAATCGCGAAAAGACCTATATTTGACCAGTCAACCGACACTATTCGTCATCCCTTTCCTCAAATTTTCGAAAAAACCGACCTAGGGCTTGAGAGATCTCGGATTTGAAGTGATTTCAAGACTTTTTGACACCGGATTTCATCTTCCCTTGGTAAGAGCTTCACTCCTATGCAAAAATTTTTGATTTTCACCATGGATTTCTTCTACATTAGGAAATTTTGAAAAATTTTGAAATGTGAAGAAAATACTTGGAAGAATTTCATAGAAATTGATTTATATGGATTTTAGATTTTATAGGAAGCCTTCTTAGTAATATTTTGGAGTTTAGTTAAAATTTTTGCAAATTTCACAGATCGAGAAATGGCTCCACGACAAAAGCGACGAATAGATTATGAACGATTCATTAATGCAAGAGCACAAACTCGATATTTTCAAAACATTTAAGCAAGAAAGTGCATACAAGATCGAGTTTTCAAAATCCTAGAGGAGAAGTGGAGCGAGTTATAAAGGAACGAGGATGGGAAAACTTCTGTTACGTGACCAACAGAGCCACTGTGGAAGTGGTGAAGGAATTTTATACAAATTTAACACAGGCTGAAGATGCACCGGTTAAGGTTAGAGGATTTTTTGTAGATTTTAATGCTGCTAGAATAAACGCTTATTATGAAGTACGAGACACCTACAACAGCGAGTATGAAACTTTTGGAACTATGGAAGGACCACTAGGAGAGGTGATCGACTTTCTCACTGATGGGAAAGGAGTCTGGAAGATAAAGCAGCGAGAACGGGTAAACTTCCCTCTTTCTATGTTAAATGCAACATCTAAAGCCTGGCATTATTTTATTTGTTCTACTTTGTTACCTACCTATCACCATAGTGAGGTAACAAGAGATAGAGCAGTTCTGAATTTCTGTATTCAGAACTAGAAGAGTATTAATGTGGGAAATGTGATTTATAAAAACATATTAGCCACTGCTAGAAATGAAAGTGGAGGAGGACTAGGACATCCTGGTCTTATCTATGCACTTTGTCAATTATCTGGGATAGAGGCAAGAGATGATGAAGAATGGATTGAACCTATGAAACCCCTTACTTAGGCTAATATAAAGAAATATGAATCCCACGAAGGATGGAGATCTAGAATAAGGGATTATGTACCTTCTTCAAGTAGAGATATACCCTCTACTAGTTATGATCAACCCCCTCAGTACACCACTCCTACCCTTCAAGATCTGATGAATGAATTAACCCTGAGTAGAAAGAGTTTTGAATTATTTGGAGAAAATATGGAAAGAAGATTTGAGCATATAGACCAAAGGATCGGAGGCTTGGAAAGAAAACACGATTATGATAGCGAATATGGACAGCGACATTCAGAGTACGAAATTGCATACTATGAAGCTGAACGTCGATATAGGAGTGGTGATTTAGATGTGGTCTTTCCTGAGTGCCCCCGATATTCACAATACCAGCCTGCTCAGCCTTCTCAGCCTGGAGATCAGGGAGATGACATAACTTGGGATTTTGATGCAGAAGATTAGAATCTTTGTTCAGTTTATTTAGTTTGTTTAGATTTGTTGTTTTGCAAACTTTATTATTCTGCGTGTAATATTTCAGTACTTTCTGTGGACTTTGGAATTGGTATATTTATTTGTTTGCATGAGCTGTGATATTAGATTTCTTATGTGTGTTAAATTAGTTTGCAAATTTTTATAAATATAAGATGTTAGTTTAAAGTTTTTATAAGTTATGAATGTTAAACATTGTTTAGGGTATTTTAATATGTTTTAAAGTAGATTAGTTGATTGTATGTGTAGTAATAGATTAAGTTTTCAATTGTTATGTTTGATACTTATTTTAAAATTTCCATCCCTGCACTTTCTTTTAAATATTATATATGTATGGAAGAATACTAACGATACGAGGTTACGTAAGTAATGAAAAAGCTCGCAAAAATTTCAAAGAAAAGAAATACCTAAAGCTCGAAAGGTATGATGAATTTTATTTATATACTTTCCCTTTTTCACTATATAGTATAGATAGAAAAATTTAAGTTTGGGGGAGGGTAAAAATACAAATTTAATTATTAAAATTGTTCTCAATTTCTATTTTTAAAAATTATTATTAAATGATTTTCTATCATAGTTTTTCAATTCAATAAACATGAGTTACTTTATTTAATTATTATATAAAGTTAAAGAAAATATTTCTAGTAATTCAATTAATTAATGGAATAAGATATTTGGTTAAATGGAATAAGAATATAGTAAACTATTTAAAGTAAGGGAAACTATATTCTAAAAATTGAAAATTCTTAAGTATTTAAGTGAAAAAGAAAGGAGAGAAACTCAATGAAGTAAAGGCAATGAAATATATATAAGCAAAGAAATATTTTAAGTTTCAAAATTTAGGAAGAGAAATTGAAGTTCAAAATTATTAACAGGCTATCCAGATACAGTAATCCTCACTTGAAAAAAAAAGAAAAGAAAAGAAAAGAAAAGAAAAGAAAAAAAGAAAAAAAAAAGAAAAGAAAAGAAAAGAAAAGAAAGCAAAATATCAGTGAGGAGAAGCTTGAGGAGATGCCTTATCAAAAATTGGCTTCAATGGAATAAACCTAAAGAGTAAAACTTAATATATTTCTAAACTTATATTTATGGATTGGTACTTTACTAAATAGTATTTTCTTGAACTTCCTATTATCTAAATATCTTATGTAATTTACTATTTTAAATATAGTCATTCCTGAAATAAATAGAAAGCTAGAAATCTTAGACCTGATAACTAAATAATCTTATATCTATAAAATTAATTTAATCACTCAGAAATATTTATATTTAACTTTATTATAATGTTATTTAAATTTAATTCATATTATCTGAATTGAAAAATTCTATTATAGAAATCATTATTTTTATTTAGTATCAAAATTACTTGAGGACAAGTAATAATTAAGTTTGGGGGATTTTGATCACAAAAAAAATTCATTAAGAAATTCATATCTATTTTTGATGAAATTACACTTTAAAGAAATGTATTTTCTTTATTTTATTGCAGGAATGAAGATTTATAAGTGATGGAAGCAAAAAGCATGAAATGGAGCGAATTTGGATCAAAAAGGAGGAAATTCATGCAAATATAACTACTTCGCCAAAGGCGAGATCGAGGCCGCCGACGGCAAGATTGTGAAGAGAATTTATGAAGGAATTATAACTACCTCGCCGACAGCGAGCCCGAGCCTGCTGACAGCGAGATCGCGAGGTTTTAAGACCTTCTAGAAGCCTCACTGACGGCGGGTCATTTCTCGCCGACAGCGAGCCAGTTTAAAATACAAATACATTGAACCTGGACACTTTTTAAAGAGGTGTTTAAGCACCCCTTGGACCTTTGCTTACCTATATAAATAGAGGCCGAATTCTAGTATATGTGTGTGTCTTTTGAGTCTTAAAAAAGTTTCTCTAGAGTTTTTTATGTGTCTATTTTAGTAAGTCTGAGTGTGTTTAGTGAGTTTCTTTAGTTTATTTGAGTGCTATTTAGAAGTTGTTGTACTAGAAGGAAAAGTCAAAGGAACTTCAAGGAGTCTGCTTGGGGAGGAAATTAAGATAAGTATCTTTGTTTATTGTTGTTGTTAACTTTAAATGAAATCCATGCTTTGTTTTATTCCCATGCATTCTGAGTAGTTTTCTTAGTCTTTCTCCTTGTTATTGAAAATTATGCGGATTGATGAAATTAAATAGAAGCACCTAATATTTTAAAATAAATTGTGATAATTTTTATCTTAAACTTAATTTACTTTCAATCTGGCCAATTGAGTTGTTAAAATATGTTGAATTATCTACTATAGTAAAAATTACATCCAATATTCAGGGAAGTCAAAAGCCTTGGAAGGCGGGTGCAAATAAAAAAGGAAATATTAATTATCGGACGTAGAATTGGACATTTTAGTGTGACAGACTAAAATATTGAATTCGGTCTTACTGTTTGAGAGCTGAAGTGTAGATGTTCGCCCTCAGGTGAGGGGAACGTGGGAGCTCTGAAGTGGCAGCCAGTATCCTCCCAGCCTAGCCGCAGATTCAGTAACTTGACCCGACCGCCGCGTTTAACACAGTAATGTTTGCTTCCAAAAGATAGCCAAAAAGTTTTGACTTGATTTATAAATAACGGCTAGTGTATAAAATTAATATTATATAAGTAATATTTTTACACACTAGGGGTACTACGCAAGTATATGTATCGTTTCAAGTAATATAGGGTTTTTAAACAAAGACCCCAGTATCGATCCCACAGGGAAGATTTATAGAAATAAATTTTCTATAAAGCGAAAGCGAAATATAATAGTAAAAATATTTTTATTTTGATTATAAATTACTATTAATTTACTGGATGCAAGTTAAAGAGGACAATAATAAGAAAATGATTTTATAAACTCTATATAAAATAAACAACTTTCTTTCCTTCAATTAATCTAAGATTTTTAAGATAATTTAATATTCGTTGGAGAATTTAATTTATGGTATTGTGCCAAATAGAAGCATTCCTATTCTTTACCCATTGATCCAGGTGCAAAGAACATTGACTAATTTACAGAATAGGTTCGGATGTATTATTAGTAGAATGGGTTAATCTAGGCTCACACTTCTAGATGTCCAAGGGTGGCTATGGTCGGCCCTACTAGTGACCCTTTCCTAGTCTATAAATCAAATTATAAGAATTTAGTCTGTCACTCTAAAAACTTATCAATTCTACGCCCTTTAAATATTATCTTCCTATTTATTTGCACTTCACCATGAATAGCCCGCACATGGCCTTCGACTACCTAAGGATTCATGTGACATTTACAAGTTAAGAGTTCTTCTCCTACAAGGTTTTTAAACTCTTCAACAGGTTTTAATAATTCAAATGGCCAATTTAAAAAGTAAAGTAAGATCAGGTATGAATGTCATCATAATGTTTTGAAAATATTTTGAATTTTAATTCTCCATCGAATCTTTATATTATCTTATCTATCTCTTCATAATTGAAGTAAGAAAGTAACTAACTACTCAGAACACATTGAAAATAAATAACAAAACATGATAATTAAACTTTGAATCAAATGTAAAAATATACTTATCTCAAATATTTCTTCTACAGATCTTCTGATTCCTACTGACTCCACAGTGTAATGAACTCCAGATGCAATAACTTGATAATAAACTCACTAAACTAAACAAAAGTGGCCCTAAATTTCTCTCTCTAATTCTCTCTCTAAGGATGTGAGATCTTAAAGTAGATAAGAGAAAAGGGTACAATGGGAGGGGCACATTTTATGAAGAATTGGACCTCTATTTATAGGCTTCAAGAGTTGCCTTGAGGCACCTCTTCAAAACATGTCCACATTCAAAGAATCTTCTAGAAGGTCTGTCTAGCGCCTAGGCGCAGGAATCTGGCGCCTAGGCGCCGGACACCGCGTCCAGTTCTTCACACCTCTTCACTTTGGCTCGCACCTCTTAGCGATTAAAACCGTTTTGGAGCGTCCAAATGCAATGTATCACATGTCCTATTATCAAGGAACAACTGCCAGCCTTCTAGAATGTCCAATAACCGCTCACTCCGTCAAAATAACTGATCAAATATTGTCAAAAACTTGACAGTTTTCGTATCGAGTCTGGCGACTAGGCGCTAGTTTCTGGCGCCTAGGCACCAGGCCATATTTTTTTATACTTTTAGTATTTTGCTCCATTTTTCTCCTTTTTGCTCCTTTTTCCTTCTTAAACCTTTTTACATTACCTACATCCAAAAATACAAAAAACACCTTTCATTAAAGCATAATATCCTTAGAAATTAATAAGAATTAAGACATAAAGAAATAGGTATTTTTTTATAGATCAAGTGACAGACTAAATTCTTATAATTTGATTTATAGATAAGGAAAGGGTCACTAGTAGGGCCGACCATAGCCACCCTTGGACATCTAGTAGTGTGAGCCTAGATTAACCCATTCTACTAACAATACATTCGGACCTGATCTGTAGATTAGCCAATGTTATTTGTGCCTGGATCAAAGGGTAAAGAATATGAATGATTCTATTTGGCACAGTACCATAATATAGATTCTCCAATGAATATTAAATTATCTTAAAAATCTTGGATTAATTTGAAGGAAGAAAGTTGTTTGTTTTATATTGTTTTGACAAAATCATTTTCTTATTATTGTTTTCTTTACCTACATCAAGTAAATTAAAAGTAATTTATAGTTAGATTAAAATACAAAAAGATTTTGAAATACAATATATAAAAATTTATTACCATTTTTCCCCGTGGGATCGATACTGGGGTCTTTGTTTCAAATCCCTTTATTACTTGAAACGATACGTATACTTGCGTAGTACGCAAAAAATATATAAAATATTTTTCTTTAAAATTATATTTTGCTATATAAACATATATTTAAAAAGTATTAATCACTAACGGCCTAGCATTCAGTAGTAATCAAGTTTTATTTAATACTATTGACGTAAGTTAAAATTTGGTACACATCTATATATTAAGTTATTCCGGGTCAGGTGTTTAGCACCTTTGCCAGAAATTAATTTTCCTAGCAGTGGTAACAAATTATTGTATTTGGAAATACAAAAATTGGGTCAAGTTTTTGGCACCGTTGCCGGGGAATAGAAGGTACAATTTAGAGATTTTTAAATATTATATTTCCAAAAACATAAAAAAAATATAATAATATAAATATATATATATATATATATATATATATATATATATATATAAAATAAAAAAAAAGTTTTCCTTGCTTTATTTTTTTGTATGCGTAGTTTTGGTTCTGAAGGATTATTACCTTTAGATTCTGAACTAGAAAGAACAATTAGAAAAATTAAAAAGGGAAAACAAATTTAAAAATTTCAAGAAATGGCTACTTCACAAAATCCAATTGAACTTAATGATCAAAGTATTTATAAACCATTAAGGGATTATGCTAACCCTACAGTTGATGAACTTCATAGTAGTATTCAAATACCCACTGTAGATGCTAATTCTTTTGAACTTAAACCGTCTATTATTCAAATGGTACAAAACAATCAATTTGGTGGAACACCAAATGAGAATCCAAATTTACACCTTGTTAGTTTTTTAGAACTTTGTGCTACCTTTAAATATACCAATGTTTCTGATGATGCTATTAGACTTAGACTCTTTCCTTTTTCCTTAAGAGATAAAGTAAATATGTGGTTAAACTCATTAGCAACTGGTTCTATTAAAACATGGGCTGAAATGTCACAAAAATTCCTTACTAAATATTTTCCTCCTTCTAGAACTGCTAAATTAAGAAATGATATTACTTTGTTTTGTCAATTTGACGGGGTGATAATATATGAAACTTGGGAAAGATTTAAAGAACTATTAAGAAAATGTCCTCAGCATGCTTTACCTGATTGGTTAATTATTCAAACATTTTACAATGTATTAATTGGATCTTTAAAATCAATTATTGATGCTACTGCTGGAGGTTCTTTAATGTCTAAATCATTTGAAGAAGCTTACACTTTAATTGAAGAAATGGCTAATAACAATTTTCAATGGCCTTCCGAAAGGATTAATCCTAAAGAGATGGCAAGTATTCACGATAATGAAGCCTTTTCTATCCTAGCTTCCCAAGTAGTAGCAATGTCTAAAAAATTAGATAATTTTGCAATTAATATTTCACATAATAACTCTACTAATATTGAAGATTCTCAAACTATTGAAACTTTACAAGCTATTGCAAGTAAAAATAATCCTTATTCAAATTATTACAATCCTGGGTGGAAAAATCATCCTAATTTTAACTGGAATAATTCACAACAACAATGGGGTAATAATCAATCTCATCTCACTGAAAATTGGAATAATCAAGTTAATCCAAATTATAAACCTCCTGGATTTAATAATCAACAGAAAAAGTTATCAATAGAAGAATTAATTTTACAAATGAATAATCAATTAAAAAATCAAAATACTGCTATTCGTAATATCGAAAATCAAATAGGGAAAATTGCTACTTTAATTAATAACAGACCTGTAGGAACACTTCGTAGTAATGTTGAAATTAATCCAAAGGAAACTGGAAAAGAACATGAACATGTTAAGGCTGTGCAACTTAGAAGTGGAAAGGAATTAAAAGAAAGAATGTAGAATGAAATTGAAAAAGAGATTGAGGTTAAAGAGATTGAAAAACCTAAAGAAACTCTCTCTCCTAGTCAAGATCAGACTATTATACCTATTAATGTGGAAGTTGAAAAACCACCACCACCTTTTCCTCAAAGACTTAAATAGCAGAAACTTGATCATCAATTTTCTAAGTTCTTTGAAATTCTTAAGAAACTTACTATTAACATACCATTTGCTGAAGCTTTGGAACAAATGCCAACTTATGCAAAATTTATGAAGGATATTTTAAGCAAGAAATGAAAATTTGAAGCTTTTGAAACTGTTGCATTAAGTGAAGAATGCAGTGCTATAATTCAAAAAAAATTACCTGAAAAGCTTAAGTATCCTGGAAGTTTCACTATACCCTGTGCTATTGGAGAAAATTTTTGTGGAAAAGCTTTATGTGATTTAGGAGCAAGTATTAATCTCATGTCATTCTCTATCTTTCAAAGATTGGATTTAGGAGAGATTACTCCCACCACTGTAACCCTTCAGTTAGCTGATAGATCTATCACTTATCCTAAAGGAGTTATAGAGGATGTCCTTGGTAAAGTGGATAAATTTATCTTCCCTATAGATTTCATCGTACTTGATATGGAAGTAGATAAAGTGATACTTATTATTTTAGGGAGACCTTTTCTAGCTACCGGACGAGCTATGATTGATGTGTAAATGGGAGAATTAACCATGAGAGTTAATGATCAAGAGATTAAATTCAATGTTCTTAAATCAATGAAGTACCCCGATAAAAAGAAATGCTATCGAATGGATATAATTGATTATTTAATTGAGAAACATTATCAAGAAAAATGTAAAGTCATTTCTGAAGAAAAATTTTAATTTTTAACTGATGAAAATGAAGAAGTAGAAGAAGAAAAGACTCATTTTATTAAAGATAACTGGGAAACTTTAGACATAACTCAAAATGATATACTTTTACCATAAATTAAAAAATCCCTGAACTGGAATTAAAAATGTTACCTTCACATTTAAAATATGCGTTTCTTGGAAATTCGTTAACTTTACTCGTTATTATTTCTTCGAGCCGAGTAAAGATCAAGAAGAAAAATTACTAGGTGTGTTAAAGAATTATAAGAAAGCCTTTGGTTGGACTATTGCTTGATATAAGAGGAATAAGCCCTTCCATTTGTATGCATAGAATTTTAATGGAAGAAAATTTTAAACCTACTTATTGAACCACAAAGAAGATTAAATCCTATCATGAAAGAGGTTGTTAAAAAAGAAATTGTTAAGTGGTTAGATGCTGGTATTATTTATCCTATTTCGTAATCAATGGGTAAGTCCTATTCACTGTGTTCCGAAGAAAGGAGGTGTAACTGTCATGTTAATGATAAAATGAACTAATTCCTACAAGACAAGTTACTGGATGGCAAATTTGTATTGATTATAGGAAATTAAATAACGCCACTAGAAAGGATCATTTTCCTTTACCTTTCTAGGATCCAATGCCCGATAAACTAGCTGGACACCCTTATTTCTGTTTTCTGGATGGATATTCTGGTTATCATCAATTATTTATTGCTCCTGAGGACCAAGAGAAAACAACATTTACAAGTCCTTATGGAACCTTTGCTTTTAGAAGAATGCCTTTTGGTTTATGTAATGCACCTGCAACTTTCAAAGATGTATGATGTCAATATTTTGTGATTTGATTGACAAAGGAATTGAAATATTCGTGGACAATTTTTCAGTTTTTGGAACTTCTTTTGAATCTTGTTTGGAAAAAATTTCCAAAGTTCTGAAAAGATGTGAAGAAACAAACATAGTTCTTAACTGGGAAAAATGTCAATTCATGGTCACAGAAGGCATTGTACTTGGTCACAAAGTTTCACAAAAGGGATGGAAGTAGATCAAGCGAAAGTGAAAATTATTGCTGAATTGCAACCACCTACTACTGTTACTGATGTGAGAAGTTTTCTAGGTCATGCTGGATTTTATAGAAGATAAATAAAGGATTTTTCTAAAATTTCTAAACCTCTCTGTCATTTATTGGAAAAAGATGCAAAATTTGAATTTAACAAAGAATGTATTAATGCTTTTAATATTCTAAAAGAAAAACTAATATCTGCACCTATCATTGTTGCACCTAATTGGAATAAATCTTTTCAATTAATGTGTGATGCAAGTGATTTTGCAATTGGAGCTATATTAGGACAAAAATATGAGAAGATTTTCAAAGTTGTATATAATGCTAGTAAAACTCTCACTGAAATACAAATAAATTACACAACCACTGAGAATGAGCTTCTAGCTATAATATATGCCTTTGATAAATTTAGACCTTATCTTCTTGGTACTAACTGCATAGTTCATACTGATCATTCTGCTATTAAATATCTAATATCTAAGAAGGTTTCTAAACCTAGACTGATAAGATGGGCTTTACTTCTACAAGAATTTGATTTTTAAATAGTAGATAGAAAAGGAATTGAAAACCAAATTGCTGATCATTTGTGCAGAATTAAAAATGATATTATTTTGGATGAAAATATAAATGAGAAATTTCTCGATGAATCTTTATATGTTATTCAAGGATGCAAAACACCTTGGTATGCTGATATTATTAACTATTTAGTTAGCAATATTTTACCTTATGAAATGGATAACAAATTTATTAAGAAATTTAAATATGATGCTAAATCTTATATTTGGGAAGATCCTCATTTATTTAAAATTGGAAGAGATTCTATAATTCGAAGATGTGTACCTTATGAGGAAACTTTTGCTATTATTCAAAAATGTCATGATTCTGATTTTGGAGGACACTTTGGCATAGATAAAACTGTAATTAAAATTTTAAATTTTGGATTTTATTGGCCTACCTTATTTAAAGATGTGAAACATTATGTGAAAACATGTGATCGATGTCAAAAGATGGGAAATATATCTAGGAAGGATGAAATGCCATTAAACTATATATTAGAAGTTAAAAATTTTGATATATGGGGTTTAGACTTTATGGGACCATTTGTTCCATCATTTGGAAAAATTTATATTTTATTAGCAGTTGATTATGTTTCAAAGTGGATTGAAAGTCATTACTTTACCAAACTGTGATTCCAAAAGTGTTTCTAAATTCTTAAAGAAAATGATATTTCCAAGATTTGGAATGTCCAAGGTAATTATCACTGATGGTAGAAGTCATTTCAGGAATGAAACAATTCAATCATTACCACAAAAATTTGGAATCAAACATAGAATTGCAACTGCTTATCACCCACAAACAAGTGGAATGGTTGAAGTATCAAACAGAGAAATTAAAAGAATTTTAGAAAAGACTGTTAATCCTAAAAGAACTGATTGGGTTGATAGACTTGATTCTGCATTATGGGCTTATAGAACAACTTATAAAACACCAATCGAAATGTCACCTTACCGGTTAATTTATGGTAAACATTGTCACTTACCTGTTGAACTTGAACATAAATCTTATTGGGCAATAAAGGAGTTTAATTTTAATTTGAATGAAGGAGGAGAAAAGCGATTATTGCAATTGAATGAGATGGAAGAGATAAGAAATGAATCATATGAAAATGCAAGGATTTATAAAGAGAAAATGAAGATGTTACATGATAAGAAAATCTCAGGAAAATTTTTTGAGCCTAGACAAGATGTATTACTGTTTAATTATCGTTTAAAACTTTTTCTTGGAAAATTAAGATCTAAATGGATTGGACCCTATATAATTGAGAAAGTATACCATTATGGAGCTGGGGATATTAAAGACCCCAAAACAGTAAAAAGTTTTAAAGTAAATGGATTAAGATTGAAGCCTTATTTGGGAGATATTAAAATGATTTATAAAGAGGCTTATGAATTGAGTCAACTCGATTAAAGATTTACTTAAGTCGAGTCGACGACGTTAAACCAAGCGCTTTGTGGGAGGCAACCCATAATTATCTTTTGTTTTGAGTATTTTTATGTTTTTAATGTAAGGTTATGCCTTGATCTTGATTAATTTTATATTACTTTAGAGAAATTTGATGCTTATAAGTCTTTGTTGACTTAAGCTGAAGATTATTTTGAAGTATGTAAGATTTAGAAATTGGATCACTCTATTCTAAATATGAGTAAAAAGGAGATCAAGTTAACCTTCATTACGATTGCTTAAAATTTGTGTTATTGAGTCTAGATTACTCTTACCAGTATAATTTATCTATCTTGGAGAACAAAACTTTGAAATTTGACGATTAGGCGAAATGGAGTTGAACATAGTTCCGACGCCTAGGAGCCAAGATTCGGCGCCTAAGCTCCTGAGTTAAAGTATGTATCAATTGGTCCAGTGCCTAGGCGCCAGATTTGGTGCCTAAGCGTCACGATTATTGGGTCATGCAAAAATCGAAAATTTTCAGTTTTTCACACAATTTTCACCTTTAAATCAACCCATCTTCATCCCTAACCATCAAGCAATCAAAGTTACATCCATTACACTTTATTCTTGAGAGATTTGAGAAATATTTGAAGAAATGGAAGGAAGAAATCATGGAGAAGAGGCTAGGGACAAGGTCTCAAAGGATCCTCAACCCTATTTCAATGGTTTCATCGCGGTAAGTCTAGAGAAAATTTCTAGTCCTTTGGATAAGTTTGAAGCGGAGTTTAAAAGCATTGGAGATCAGCTTCATGAGATGTTTCATCAGATTGAACATCTAGAATGGCATATGAAACTTCAATTTGATCATTTTACAGCTTATCAAGTTGCTCAAGTTGAAATGTATGCAAAGAACAAGTGGATTGATGAAAAGATGGCTACTGATTTCCACGAATTTACGACGTTGAGGAAGTTCATTTCAGAACGAAGTTTCTATCATCCGGGGGAGATGATTGAAAACACTATTGTTGCGCACGACTGGCAACGATTCTGTTATTTCACTGCTGTTGCTGTTATCCATATAGTTCGAGAGTTTTATTCGAATTTTCTGGATGCCGAGGATTATGAAGTTTTTGTCAGAGGTGTCGGAGTAGGATTTACTACTGAAAGAATCAATGTATTTTATGACCTGCCACTGACTATAGAGTGCCACTATTCTGGATTATGTCCATATGAGGGAGATTTGAATATGATCATTGCTTATTTGACTGACGGTACTGGATCTCGTCAGATCAGGAAAGGAGAAAGGGTAAACTTCAAATCCTCCAAGTTAAATGGTATTTCTAAAGCATGGTACTATTTAATTTCTGCAAGATTGTTACCTTCCAACCACCTGAGTGAAGTGACTAGAGATCAAGCGATCTTAAACTACTGCATTCAGGAAAGGAAGCCTATTGATGTCGGCAGTATTATTTATGATTCTAGGGATTCTACTGCGAGATCCAACACTTCTGTTGGACTGAGATTCCCATCTCTGATTTATTCATTATGTATTAGCAATGGAGTCACTGCAGATATTTCAGAGGAAAGGTTGAAGACTACTAAGTCGATTGGTCAGGAGAGTATTAGCATATATGATCGTCTTCGAGGGAAGAAATCGACTGCTCCTTCTTCTTCTGCACCCACTCCAGGTAGACCTTCTACTTCCCGACCTTCTACTTCTGCTGAGCCACCATCGAGTTTCTGGGAGTCAATGCATGATCAGTTTATAGAGCAACGACGGGAGTTATTTCAAACTCGCTGCAGGGGTTGATACTATTGATAGAAAACTTGATCATTTATCCGATTATACCCGCAGGAAGAGTAGCTATGATGCTGAGTATAATGAAGCCCTCGTCAGATTTCTGAAGGGTGAGCATGATGTTAGTTTCCCTTCTTTTCCTAGTTTCACACCATTTTTTGATCCTAAGGATGTTGAGTTTTCCTTTGGTGACGACGATGATGATAAGGCTACAGCCAGTGACTAGTAGTTGATAGATCTCTATGTTGTGCTACTTTGTTGTTAGTTTGTTTTGTTTGGTTTGTTTGATGTTTGATGTATGTTGATTTGTTATGTACCTGTGTCGATTGATTTGTGTTAAGATTCTGTTGTTAGAATATTCTTAGTATATTGTGTTTGAGCTGAGGTTAGAGTTAATTTATGATATGTTTGTTTCAGTCTACTGTTTAGTAATTAGTAATTTTGCTCTGCTTTTATTTTGTTTTAAATTTAGTATAATCATAAAAATTAGCCTGCTTACTTTTTATACCTGCTTCAATTTTATTTTTATTATTCATAAAAGCATGATTAGAAGTAAATTTTTCTTTTTAAGATCGTTTTTACATACTTATAAAAATTTCCTTTTTAAAATTTTGATTTTCTTTCTCTCATACTTTTAAATTTTCGTGGTATATCAAAACTTATGTTAGGGGGAAGGGAAAATACATTCAAATTTAAATTTTATTTGTCCTTAAAGAGCTAATATTTTCTTAAAGTAAAAACTTTTTAACATAACCTAAGGAATGAAGAATCTATTTAAGATCACTTTTATTTTGAAATTATAAATAATTTAGTGAACTTAACCAAAATTTTAATAACTTTTATTTATTTTAAGGATAGAATTATTTAACTTAAAGAAGAATAAGATTAAGGAATTTTTCTATTCATGGTAGAAATAATGGAATTTTAGAAGTATTAAGTAATAAAAAATTATCACTTGAAAAAAGAAAAGATTGAAAATCATTTTGAATTTTTATTCATGTTATAATAATTAAGTGGAAATGTATAAATTTTTAAAATATAAGTTATGGATAGTGAAGTTCAAAATCATTAACAGGCTATCCAGATATAATAATCCTCTCTATATATAAAAAAAAAGAAGAGAGGAGAAGCTTGAGGAAATGCCTATTCAAAAATTGGCTTCACTTGAATTATCTTATAGAAGGAAAACTAGTTACATTTTTTACTTAATTTTTATACATGAATCTTTATTTAGGAAAGGTTTTTCAAGAAGATCTTTTTCTTGTAAATAATCTATGAGATCTTAATATAATAAACTTCTATTATTTTCAAAATGGATGAAAAATTTGAAATCTTATTATTTGGTGGTTGAATATTCTTTAAATTCTTAAAATTAGACCTAGTTAGTGAAATTGGGTTAATAATTTACTAAAGACTTTATAAAATCAATAATTATAAGGAATCTTAAATATTTATCTTTTATTCCAAAGGTTATACATTTTATATAGTAAAAAGGGTTACTTGAGGACAATTAACATTTAAATTTGGGGGATTTTGATCCATGAAAAAAATACCTATTTTTATGCCTTGATTTTTATCAATTTCTAAGGATATTATGCTTTAATGAAAGGTATTTTTGTGTTTTTAGATGTAGGTGATGTAAAAAGGTCCAAAAAAGGAAAACGGATGAAAAGGGAGCAAAAAGGAGAGAAAATGGAGCAAAATACAATAATTATAAAAAATTATGGCCTAGCGCCTAGGCGCCAGAAGTTGGCGCCTACGCGCCAGACTCGATACAGAAACTGTCAAGTTTTGGACAACTTTTGGACAGTTATTTTAACGGAGTAAGCGGTTATTGGACATTCTAGAAGACTGGCAGTTGTTCCTTGATAATAGGACATGTGATACATTGCATTTGGACGCTCCAAAACGGTTTTAATCTCGAAGAGGTGCGAGCCAAAGTGAAGAGGTGCGAAGAACTGGACGCGGTGTCCGGCGCCTAGGCGCCATATTTCGGCGCCAAGGCTCCAGACAGACCTTCTAGAAAATTCATTGAATTTGGACATATTTTGAAGAGGTGCCTCAAGGCAACTCTTAAAGCCTATAAATAGGAGTCCACTCCTTCAGAAAAATGTGCCCCCATTGTAACCCCTATCTCTTAGCCACTTTAGTATCCCTCATCCTTAGAGAGAGAAATAGAGAGAGAAATTTAGGGCCACTTTTATTTAGTTTAGTGAGTTTATTTTCCAGTTGTTGCATCTGGAGTTCATTACACTGTGGAGTCAGTAGGAATTAGAAGATCTGTAGAAGGAATATTTGAGATAAGTATTTTATTTTTGATTCAATATTTATTTATTATGTTTTGCTGTTTATATTCAATGTGTTCTGAGTAGTTAGTTTACTTTCTTCCTTCAATTATGAAAAGATAAATAAGATAATAATAAATTCGATGGAGAATTGAAAATCAAAATATTTTCAAAACATTGTGATGATTTTAATACCTGATCTTACTTTACTCTTTAAATTGACCATTTAAATTGTTAAAACCTGTTGAAGAGTTTTGAGACCTAGAAGGAGAAGAACTCTTAACTTATAGATGTCACATGAATCCTTAGGTAGTCGAAGGCCATGCGCGGGCTATTCAAGGTGAAGTGCAAATAAATAGGAAGATAAAATTTAAAGGGCGTAGAATTGATAAGTTTTTGGAGTGACAGACTAAATTCTTATAATTTGATTTATAGATAAGGAAAGGGTCACTAGTAGGGCCGACCGTAGCCACCCTTGGACATCTAGTAGTGTGAGCCAAGATTAACCCATTCTACTAACAATACATCCGGACCTGATCCTACTAACAATACATCCGGACCTGATCTATAGATTAGCTAATGTTCTTTGCTCCTGGATCAAAGGGTAAAGAATAGGAATGCTTCTAATTGGCACAATACCATAATATAGATTCTCCAATGAATATTAAATTATCTTAAAAATCTTGGATTAATTGAAAGGAAGAAAGTTGTTTGTTTTATATTGTTTTCACAAAATCATTTTCTTATTATTGTTTTCTTTACCTGCATCTACTAAATTAAAATTAATTTATAGTTAGATTAAAATACAAAAAGATTTTGAAATACAAAATTTAAAAATTTATTACCATTTTTTCCCCGTGGGATCGATACTGGGGTCTGTTGACCTCATTTTTGATGAGGTCTTCTCTTCTTCTTTTTAATACTTAGGATCTAGCCTTAGGCTTTTCCTTTGACTATCTTAGAGGACTAGAATTGGGATCCACCATCTAGAATTTCAAACCACTTCTTAACTCTCTGCAAACTCCACAAACTTGACTGTAGACCCCTAATCACCTAGAGGGTTGAAATCAAATGTGGAAGTTTAAAGGATGAGTTCCTATAGGACTCTTTGGCCTTGAGACTCGCCTTGGGTGGCACAGTGCAGTGAAGGGGCTGACTTACACACACACTACACTTATACACTACACTTTCACACACCTCCTAAAACCACACCCATACCTAACTTGACCTCCTAACTCATGTAGGTGATTCACATGGATGGTCCTTAACCCCTAAGCCCTTGGTTAAGAGGGTTAGGAACAACATAGTGAATGCCTCAAATGAGTCCCTTCATGGCTCATGTGGGCTTGATGTGGCTTCATGGCTCAACCAAAATGATTTCATTCCACTCAAATTTACCCAATCTTCAATTTTCCAAATTTTCAATTTTTGACCCCCGGGACCCTACACCCGCCTAACCTACCTAAAACCCTTGAAATTACCCAAATTTTTTCAAAATTTCAAAATCACCCAAAATTCCCCAAAATCAATCCCAAACATTTCCACATCACTCAAATTGATCATCCATACCCATAAATACCAAAAATTCCAAAAATACCTCCCAATACCCTCCAAATACCCAAAATACCCCTCTTGACCCAAAAAATTCAAAAATTCAGAAAATTCCCAGAAAATTCCATAAAATCCCAAATATTCCCAATTTCATTTTGTTCAACTACACCATGGGCCAATTTTGTCAATTTACCCTACTTTTGTCAAAACCCCCAATTTGACCCATTTTAACCCTAAGTGAACCCAATGTCAAACCAAACCTACCCAATTGACCCAAATTCTGGTCCAATTCAATTCTAAACTTCAATTAAACATTCCCAACACCAATCTAGACCAAATCCAAGTCCAATTTGATTGACATTTGGATCCAATTTCACTTTTGGCCTTAAAACCCAATGTGGACCCCCAAACCTAACCCAAACTCACCCAATTCAACTCCAATTAACCCCAAATCTTTTCTAAATCCTCCTTAGCATCCCCACAAGCAAAACACTAACATGATTTGCCCAAAATTTAGACCCAAACCCCACTCAAATTCAACACAAAGCTAAAAGGCCCAATTTTGACCTAAACCCAAACCTAACCCAAATGAGCCCAAACCCCAAAATCAAAGCCCAACCAAAGTCAAAACCTCTTTGAAACACTCCCATAAACATTTCTCAACATTAATTTTACATCAATTTCAACCCTAGCCCAACATTGGCCCAACTTGGCCCACTTGGACCTATATCGGCCCATTCACCAAAAGAGCCCAAATTCAACCCAATTCAAACCCAAATCACCCCCAATTTGCTTCAAGTCACTCATGACACATCCATGAGCTAAACCCAACAATTATTTGGCCCAACCTCTTTACAAAATTCCCATCCATAAATTCATTTTTAAACTTAAAGGCCCATTCCTTAAAACATTTTAAAAGCCCATCTTTCACCACATCCAAAGGCCCAAAATTGGTCCCAAAGCCCATATGACATTTCCCCTCATCATACTTTCAATTAAAATCATCCCTAAGTCCTAAACCAATGGTCAAATAATTCTAAATGAAGCTTCATCCAAATTTCCACCAAATTATCCAAAATCCTTAAAATCCATTTTTATGAAATTGACCAAACTTTTTCCAAGCCAAAGGTGAGCCATGAAGCCATGCATGAGCCACATGTGAGCCATGAGAGCCTTGGACACTCCACCATGCCATATTGGGTAAGAAGAGGGAGGGCTTTCCTTAATCCCTAAAGCTCATTAGCCTTAATCATGTTTCACCTAAACTTAAATTTAATCCAAATATATTTGGATTGAGACTTCTCCATGCCAAACCAGCTGATCCCTTTGATCCCCCACAGCATCCAAAGCCACCTTGAAGGGTGCACCAAGCCCAAATGGGTGGATTGACCCATTTAGACTCAAAACTAGCCATGCCCCATTCTACTTTGGATCAAAGCTTTTACACATGGCAATTGCCAATTGCTTGCACCAAGTCCCGACCACGACCCACCTTACCTCGAGGGTGACCCATGCCTGGCCGGCCGGCCACCAGGCCGCCGGAAAACACCATGGCCGAGAGCTCACATGTGAGCCGACTTTGGAATTCTCCCTTGCCGAGCCGCTCTATCCCCGAGTGGCCATTGTAGTCGTTCTTCTCTTGCCAAGAGCAGGTCGATCCCAAGCCCTAACTCTCCACGGGAGGCCCTCCACCCTCTCCTATTTAAACACCACCCCTCTCGGCCATGGGAGGTGCTGAAACAAACCTTAAGGAAACTCGCCAAAATTGTTCCAGACTACTCCCCATACATAAAGCATTTGATCCCCACTGAAATCCCCCTGCCATTTCCTCTCTGTGAGCTCAATTTCAGAGTTCAAATCCAAGCCCAAAACTAGGACACTTCTCCACAGTGAGCCAATCACCAAATTGATTGGTCCTACACCTTCACCAGACCAAGAGAAGGTGTCCATCAGCAAAAGCCCCATCTTCAGGCCACCCAGTTCCTCCAGCCTCCAAGCTTTGTGATCGGCTGTGGTTGAAATCCTACCTAGGCAATTCACCAGACCAGGAGACTTCATCTGGAGCTTGCTGGGATCCAATCGAAGGTGAAACAACCCTCAGATCGAAGCCACACTTCTTTGAGCAAAGGTATGGCCTCACTCTTCTTCCCGAGCTTCTAAGCATTCTCCATTTTTATTGCGTAAATTTCATCCCACATAAACCATATGGATGTGTTCGTCTTCTCGAGACGAATCCATAGAGCATAAGAACGTTAAATTTGGTCAAGTATCGAGTGAGATCTTAGGCCTAAAAGATGGACGGTTCTCGGGCTAGGAGGCTTGGGGACGATGAACGGATGCCATTCATTCAATACACGCGCGGACGGACTGCTCAGATGGCGTCGGACCAGGAGATGGTACGTGAACCACGGGGCCCGGGCTGCTGACTCAAGCGGCGGCGTCGAATGAGAGCGCGCCGCGTGGCCGTTCGGAGATGCCGAGGATGACGCGGCGCCGACTCGGATAAATAGAAAATTAGGGATTTTTCCTATTTATTTAATTCCCTGAACTTGGAAAATTCATAACTTTGTGTAGGAAAATCATAAAAATAAAATAAAAATACTTTCTTGCTCAGTGAACAGAGGAGAATAATGTGGAAAAGAAATCATTTAATTTCATCAAGTATTTTATTTTTAATAATTTATTTACTGTTTGCATCCTTTTAATTCTCCATGCATATAGGAAATTCACCATGGCATGAGACCATAGGGCTTTTGAAGCCTCTGAATTTGGGAACATTCCCTGAATTTTCCAAAGTCGAAGGCCATCCCTATGAGAAGTTATTGATTTTTCAAATTCATGTTACTCGTTTTGAGTATTTTAATTCCAATAATTAGCATGTTGTGAAATAAATTCTAGGAAAATTTGGTGATGTTCCTTATGACCGGAGGACCCTAGGAAAAATAGGTTTTGAGTTAGTTCATTTAAAATAACCCTAATTGGCTTAAACACCCAAAATAGATCCCTAATTAATTAGAGCTAACCATACATCAAATTGACTTGAAATCAATTCTCCATTGACCTTGAGGATTAGAGGAACCCACCATAAAAATTTGAGGTCAATTGGACTTGGTTAGCCCTACTAAATGGGTTGATTAAGCCATTTAGTCAATTTGAACTTTAAAAATTCATAACTTTCAAAATATCTTTCAAAATTTCACCAAATTGGTTTTGGAGCCTCTCTGATATTAGGGGAATTTAAGAAAATTAAAATTTCAATTTTTTTAAAAAATTGATTTTTAATATTATTTTAATATTTTTAATAGTTAAAAAATAATAAAAATCACAAAAATAATAAAATTCACCAAAATGTCACATTTTGAATTTTAATCACTTAGGAACAAACCCCATATTTTTCTTAGGTCTATTTAATGAGATATTAAATTTTAAAGCTCTAAGGTAATTTTAAAATTAAAAAAATGTATTTTCTTGCATTTTCACTAAAATAATTATAATAAATCATAGAAAAATCAGAAAATTGCAAAAATTGATTCTCTAATTTCCTTGATATCAGAGAGATTTTTGAAAAATATAAAGTTTTTTTTTCAACCTTTATTTTATTTTTAAATTAATTAACACTCCAAAATTAAAATAATTATAATAAAAATAATATAATTCAAAAAATCACCAAAATTGGTCCAAGTGGTCCTCTGGTCATTAGGAATGTCCCCTAATTTTATTAAGGACAGAAACTTTCCCTTGGTCATGTTATTAAATTTTCCTTGGAAATCTCTATTTTCGACCAAAAATAATTATATAAATAAATTAAATGCAGAAAAATCACATTTTCTCCTCTCATGTCTTTATTGACATATGAGTGAAGTCACATAAAAATTTCAAGTTCATTTGAGCTCAATTTAGTGAGTTATAAAATTATTAAGCTTAAAGGGCAAAGTGGTAATTAAAATTTTAACCCTTAATTAAAACTTTAGGTTTAATAAAATTAACAAGTAAAATATTTGATCTTAATCTGATTTGGATGATTGAAATTTAAATAATTAAAGGGTAGAAACCCATTAAACAATTTAAAATAATTAAACCTTAATTAAATAATTGATTAAATTTGGGAAGAATAATAAAATTGGAATTATTAAAATAGGGATATTGTTGGGAAGAGATTTATTCTTTAATTTAAAAATCCCTAAATTAATCATCTCATTAATATTCAATTATTAATTAAAATGATAACTCAAATTTAAAATATTAAAAGACTTAATCATTAAACTAAAGTTAAATTATTAAACTCTTTTAAAATTTCAATTAAAGTTAAAAATAAAATTAAATTGAAAATTAAATTAAATTAAGTAAATTAAATTGAATTAAATTAAATTAAATCAAATTAAATTTAATTAAAGATTAATTAAATTAAATTAAATTAAATTAAATTAAATTAAAATTAAAAGTAAAATTAAATTAAAGATTAAATTAAATTAAATTAAATAAACAAATTAAATTAAATTAAATGAATAAATTAAATTAAATTAAATTAAATAAATAAAATCAAATTTAAATTAAATTAAGTTAAAACAAATTAAATTAAATTAAATTAAATTAAATTGAATTAAATTAAATAAAATTAAATTAAAATTAAATCAAATTAAATTAAATTAAAGGAAATTAAATCAAATCAAATTAAATTAATTTAACATCAAATCAAACTAAATTGAATTAAATTGAATTAAATTAAATTAAAATTAAATTAAATTAAATTAAATTTAAAATTAAATTGAATTAAATAACATCACCTAAAACAGAAGGAAATTAAATATAAAGCAAATTGAACAATATTCCAAATTTAAACCCATTAATTGAATTTAAACTAAATCACAAATTTACCCTCGAAAGCTTTAGTTGTCATAACTCCTAAACGAATATTAAATGAAATGTTACTTCACTTATAGGACATTCAAACATCCTAGTTCACTGAGTAAGATAATAACAAAACTTAACTAAACCTCGGACGATTAATTCATTTGTGTAATTGAATTCATTTGGACTTAAAACAATCCTAGAAATATTGAAAAGATGTTTAAGATTTGCCTTAAGCACTTGCCTCGATATGATAGGATGTTCATAAGAACAATTGAACTTAATTGTTCTTTGATGAAGAAAATCGTCTTCAAACAAAAACACAAGGAACCTAGACGTCATAGGAAATGACTAGCTATAGGATTAGGAATTTGGTAGAAAAGCATAACCCTTCCCTTAGCTTTACCTAGGAACTTGCTTAAATATTCTAATTGTGTCTTAAGTGCAGCTTGGGATGACGGGAAGACCCTCCAGGTACGCTTTTATTTTATTGCAATTTACTTTCTTGCAATTACATTATTGCAATTTATTTAACTGCATTGCACTTACTTTTCTTGCATGATAAACAATTGTTGCATGAAAACCGACACCTTTAGGATAGTCCCTAAAACTGAAACCAAAACTAAGTTAAAAGTTATTGCAAGATAAAATTCACCGCCACAACATTTCAAAATATAAAACAACTCAAAATTTAATCACAAACAGAACACAAAACTACAATTACAACTAAATTAAAACGTCCTGTTGGATGATCGGGGATACCTCGGATGATGTAACCTACGTGTTGCTAACGGGATTTCCCACGGTCTAAATGAAAGTGTGGAACTCATTCAGTTGAGTTTAGCAAATTCATCCGGACTAAGTGAATCCGATAAAAATAATGATGCCGGAAGGATGGAACCGTGGGATCTTAACCGGTGTCGTTATAATCAACTTTAAGATTTGTTTTAATTAAAATATTGAAAACACTTGGAAATTAAGATTTTCTCTAAACCAAAACACTTTTCTCATCCCCTGATTTATGATTTCTAAAACTAAACCTCTGCAACAACAAGGAGCTTTGAGCATGGTGGGCAGCACGACTATCGTCATCAGCAAAACTCGGGTCTACTTCAGCAAAGCTTTCTTAGAATTAAATAACCAAGCCATAGGACTTCGAGGTAGTTTGCCTAGTGCAACATAAATCCTCAACTCTTCGTTAGGCATTTGCATTGCAAATTAAGCCCTAACCGGTCTTAGGATTACGAGGTAGTCGTCCGATACGACATAAACCCTCACATCTTCGAGGCTATTTGTATGATTCTGTCATATAAATATAAGCCCTAATTAATTAAAATTGACAAAATCAAAACATTAAATAGACATTAGGACTTTCCTAAATTCAAGCCAAACAATAGGATAGTCGGGAAGTCACCGAAGTTCACTTCAAATCTGTGATTTCTTCTACCTTTCTTCCTTTGAATTCCCAAAACAAAATGTTTCAAACTTGATCCATTCCTCGTCGAGATTCCAAAATTCAATCCCTCGAAAACTTAAACTTTGAAATCCTTGAGAGTAGAATTATTGATTATTATGGAGAGTTTTCTTAGGTGATTCCCATCACTTAAGATGTAATTAACTATAGGGGCTTGCCCTTATAGAGAATTTTAAAGAACCTGTGTAATATAAACCTCGTTTAATGCTTTCATATTAAGCGGGGAATTTGTCGGCTTAAAAAATTGGTTCGCGGACCAAACGGATGTCACAAATCTTCTAGTTTATTTAATCGAGCCCCACCATCAAGCGGTGTGTCTACCGTTAGGGATAGATACACGGTTTGTGGTGTGGTGTTCGTTTATATAAACTATTCGAGATGCGAGATCGGCTTGATTTCATATTTTAAAATTTTTCAAACTTAAAATTATTTTCAAAATCAAATACTACTTTTCAAATTATTTATTTAAACTAAATTAAAAATTCGCCGACGAGGTCTTTGTTTCAAACCCCTATATTGCTTGAAACGATACGTATACTTGCGTAGTACCCAAAAAGTATATAAAATATTTTCCTTTAAAATTATATTTTGCTATATAAACATATATTTAAAAAATATTAATCACTAACGGCCTAACATTTAGTAGCAATCAAGTTTTATTTAATGCTATTGCCGTAAATTAAAATTTGGTACACACTATATAGCAAGTTATTCCGGGTCAAGTGTTTCGCACCTTTGCCAAAAATTAAATTTTCTAGCAGTGGTAATAAATTCTTATATTTGGAAATACAAAAATCGGGTCAACCAATTGGACCAATTTTGGGGATTTTTTAAATTAAATTTTATTTATTATAATTATTTTGAGTTTTGGAGTGTTAATTAATTATCAAAATAGAATTAAAGTTGAAAAATGGATTTTATATTTTCTTAAATCTCTCTGACCTCAAGGAGTTCAGAGAAACAAATTTTACAATTTTCTGATTTTTCTTTGATTTATTTGCATTAATTTAGTGAAAAGGTTGAAAAATACATTTTTTAATATTAAAAATTGTTTTGAGCCTTTAAAGTTCAATATCTTAACTTAGAGACTTAGGAAAAGTACTTGGTTGGTTTCTAAGTGATTAGGAGTAAAAATGTGACTTTTTTATGATTTTTATTATTTTTGTGATTTTTATTATTTTGTAATTATTTAAATATAAAAAAAATCATTAAAAATGAAAAATTTTAGAAAATTCAAATTTTAATTTTTATAGACTCCTCTGATATAGGAGAGCCCACAAAACCAATTTGGTGAATTTTTGAAATGTATTTTTGGAGTTGTGAATTTTTAAAGTTTAATTTTGATCATGTGGCTTAATTAATTCATTTAATGGGGCTAATCATTTACAATTGACTTCAAATTTTTATGCAAGGTTCTCTGTATCCTAAAGATCAATGGAGAATTGATTTCAAGTTATTTTAATATGTGGTTAACCCTAATTAATTAAAATTCAATTTTGAGTATTTAGGCTAATTAGGGTTATTCTTAATGAATTAAGCCTAACCATAATTATCCTAGGGTCCTCTAGCCCTAAGAAATTTCCTAAATTTTTCTAGAATTTATTGAGCTATATGCTAATTATTGGAATTAAAATACTAAAACAGTGACATAAACTTGAAAAATACATAACTAGCCATAGAGATAACCCCTGACCTTGAAAAATTCAAGGAATGTTCCCAAGATCAGAGGCTTCAAAAGCCCTATAGTCTCATGCCATGGTTAATTGTGTATGCAAATGGAGAATCAAAATACTCAAAATAGTAAATAATTTATTAAAAATAAATACTCATCAAATTAACCCAATTCTTTTTCCACATTGTTCTCCTCTATTCGCTGAGCAAGAGGGTATTTTTATTTTATTTTTGTGATTTTTCTATGAAAAGTTATGATTTTTTGAAGTTTATGTTCAAAAATAAATCAAAAATCCAATTTCCCTCTCAAACTATCACTATCAAGAGGAGCCACGCGTCGCTCCGTGATTGGCTGGCATGTTTCTTCTTATGGATGAAACTCCCTTCCAACTGCATCTCGGCCGTCCGTGTGATACACATGTGATTAGACGGCTACTGCTCCTCTCTCCTAGTTCTATTCACCCAAAACTGTCTACCTTCAAACCTTGATATCTCACTCATTTTTCAACGAAATTGAGTGAAATTTTTTTTTAAATGATCGTCTAATCGAGTAGCACACATCTATATGGTGATGATAAACTTAAAGCATGTGAATATTTAAAGAAATTTAAAATAAGCTCGGTTGGAGGAGAAAAAATTTGATACCTTTGTCCAAGAGGTTAGGCCTCAATTGGAAATGGTTGGATTGAGCTTAGGAGTTCTTGGAGAAGCTTTGGGAACAATTTGGCAGAGTTTCCCCAAGGTAATCTTTTGGATCTCTTCTCTTTGGCCATGAATGGAGCTTAAATAGAGGAGTTTAAGTTCAAATTGGTCAAAGCATGAGGTTGGCCTTGGTTCACCTTTCCATGGTCTGATTTGGGCTAAGAAAAGCTCCCTTGGTTCAGCTTGATTAGTGGGGAGAAGTCACAATCCAAGTACAATTAGGCTTAAGCATGGGTTAGGGGAGACATGAGAGTGCTTAATTACTTTAAGGGAATCAAGAAAGAGGCTCCTCCTCTTGCCCAATATGGTATGGTCGCATGAACACCACTCACATGGCTTGCATTAGGCTTAAGGATGGATTCATGGCTAGCCTATGGCTTGTCCATGGCTTGGTCAATTTTCATGAAAAAAGGTTATTTGGAATTTTTTGAAAACTTTAGATTTTTTGATTGGTTTTGTCATGATGTTATTTTGTTTTAATCAAAATGATGGGTTTTGGACTTAGGGGTGATTTAAATCATAGGGAATGATGAGGGAAAATTTCATGTGGGCCTTGGAATGAAATTTGGGCTTTTGAATTTGTTGGAAGTGGGCTTTTTAAAAAGGTTTAAGGAGGTGAGCTTTTAGGTTTGAAAACAAATTGGTAGATGGAATTTTGTAAAAACTTTGGTCAAACAAATGTTGGGTTTAGTTTAGGGATGTTTCATGAGTGATTTGGAACAAATTTGAAGTGATTTTGAATTGAATTGGGTTTAATTTGGGTCTTTTTAGTAAAGGGGCCAAAGTGGGTCAAATTGGGCTAACTTGGTTTAAGGTTGGGCTAATGTTGGATTTGATGTAAATTTAATGTTGATAAATGTTTATGGGGTGTAACAAAGAGTTTTTAATTTTGGTTTGGCTTTAATTTTGGGATTTGGCCCTATTTGGGTTAGGTTTGGGTTTAGGCAAATTTTGGGGATTTTGACTTTGGGTTAGGTTTGGGTGGAGTTTAGGTTCAAATTTGGGGCAAATCTTGTTAGTGTTCTGTTTTTGGGGATATTAGGAAGGTTTAGGAAAAGATTTGAGGCTAATTGGAGTTGAATTAGGTTGGTTTGGGCTAAGTTTAGGTCATGGGCCAAAATTGGGCTTTAAGCTTCAAATTGGAATTGGATCCAAATGTCAATCAAATTGGACTTGGATTTGGTCTAAATTGATATTTGGGATATTAAATTGAAGTTTATAATTGGATTGGATCAACATTGAGGTTAATTGGAGTGATTTGGTTTGACATGGGTTCACGTGGGTTAAAAATGAGTCAAATTAAGGGTTTTGGTAAAAGTGGTTAAATAGATAAAATTAACTTATGGTGTAGTTGAAAAAAATGAAATTGGAAATATTTGGGATTTTCTGGAATTTTCTGGGAACTTTTGGAATTTATGGATTTTTTGGTTAAGAAGGGCATTTTGGGTATTTGGAGGGTATTGGGGGGTCTTTTTGGAAATTTTGGTATATTTGGCTAAGGATGATCAATTTGAATGGTGGGAAGTGTTTAGGACTGGTTTTGATGAATTTTGGGTAATTTAGCCAATTTTGCAAATTTTGGGCAATTTCAAGGGCATTTGGTAGCTTTGGTGGGTGTAGGGCCCCGGAGGTCAAAAATTAAAATTTTGGAAAAATGAAGATTGATCAAGTTTGAGTAGAATGGAATCACTTTGGTTGAGCCATGAAGCCATATCAAGCCCATAAGAGCCATGAGAGGACTCATTTGAGGCATTCACTATATTGTTCATAACCCTCTTAGCTAAGGGCTTAGGGGTTGAGGACCATCCATATGAATTACCTACATGAGTCAGGAAGTCAAGCTAGGTATGAATGGTTTTAGGATTTGAAATGTGTGTGAAAGTGTAATGTTTGCAGGTTAACCCTCACACGACCATGCCACCCATGGTAGTCCTAAGGCCAAAGAGTCATATAGGGAACTCATCTTTTAAACCTCCACATTTGATCTTAACCCTCCAAGTGACTTAGGGGTTTACAATCAAACTTATGGGGTTTGCAGGGAGTTAAGAGGTGTTTAAATTTCTAAGTGGTGGGTTCCATTTCTAGTCCTCTAAGATAGTCAAAGGGAAAGCTTAAGGCTAGATCCTAAGTACTAAGGAGAGAGAAGAGAAAAGACCTCATATTAATTATTATAACATAAATAAAAATTCAAAAAGAATTCCAATCTTTTCTTTTTCAAGTGATAATTTTTTATTACTTAATATTTCTAAAATTCTATTATTTCTATCATGAATAGAAAAATTTTTTTTCTAGTTCTTCTTTAAGTTAAATAATTCTATTCTTAAAATCAATCAAAGTTACTAAATTTTTGGTTAATTTTCACTAATTTGTTTATAATTTCAAAAATAAAAGTGATCTCAAATAAATTCTTCATTCCTTAAGTTATGTTAAAAAGTTTCTATTTTTAAGAAGATATTAGCTCTTTAAGGACAAATAAAATTTAATTTTGAATTAATTTTCCCTTCCCCAAAACTTAAGTTTTGGTATACTATAATAATTTGAAAGTATGAGAGAAAGAAAATCATAAGTATTTTTAGTAAGTATGTAAAAAAAAAACAATCTTAAAAAGAAAAATTAACTTCTAAACAAGCTTTTATAAATAATTAAGATAAAATTGAAGCATGTATATAAAAAGGTAAGCAGGCTAATTTTATGATAATATTAAATTTGAAACAGAATTAAAACAGAGAAAAATAATTAAGTACTAAACATTAAACTAAAACAACTTATAAACTAATTCTAAATTCAGTCCCAACACAACAAAATCCTAATACTAAACAGTCAACATACATCAAATACAAAACTAACAAACAATCCAAATAAAACAAACTAACAGAGTTACACATCATAGAAATCGATAACAACTAATCACTAGCTGTAGCCTCATCATCATCTTCATTACCAAAGGAAAATTCTACGTCCTTTGGAACAACAAATGGTGTGAATCTAGGAAAAGTAGGAAAACTAACATCATGTTCACCCTTCAAAAATCTGACTAGGGCTTCATCATACTCAGCATCATAATTACTCTTCCTCTGGGTATAATCAGATAAATGATCTAGTTTTCTATCAATAGTATCAATCCTACAGTGAGTTTGAAATAACTCCCTGTTCGTTGTTCTAAAAACCGATCATGCATTGATTCCCAGAAATCAGATGGTGGCTCAGCAGAAGTAGAGGGTCTAGAAGTAGAAGGTCTACCTGAAGTATGTGCAAAAGTAGAAGGAGCGGTCGATCTCTTCCCTCGAAGACGATCATAGATACTAACACTCTCCTGCCAAATTGGCTTAGTAGACTTCAGCTTCTCCTCAGAAATATCAATAGTGACTTGTTGACCTCATTTTTGATGAGGTCTTCCCTTCTTCTTTATAGTGCTTAGGATCTAGCCTTAGGCTTTTCCTTTGACTATCTTAGAGGACTAGAATTGGGACCCACATTTTAGAAATTTAAACCACTTCTAAACTCCCTGCAAACTCCACAAACTTGACTATAGACCCCTAATCACCTAGAGGGTTGAAATCAAATGTAGAAGTTTAAAGGATGAGTTCCTATAGGACTCTTTGGCCTTGGGGCCCTTACTAGGTGGCACAGTGCAGTGAAGGGGCTGACTTACACATACACTTACATACACACTACACTTACACACTACATTTCCACACACTTCCTAAAACCACACCCATACCCAACTTAACCTCCTGACTCATGTAGGTGATTCACATGGATGGTCCTTAACCCCTAAGCCCTTGGCAAGAGGGTTAGGAACAACATAGTGAATGCCTCGAAATGAGTCCTTTCATGGCTCATATGGGCTTGAAATGGCTTCATGGCTCAACCAAAATGATTTCTTTCCACTTAGATTCACCCAATCTTTAATTTCCCAAATTTTCAATTTTTGACCCCGGGACCCTACACCTACTAAACCTACCCAAAACCATCGAAATTACCCAATTTTTGCAAAATTTCCAAATTACCCAAAATTTTCCAAAATCACTCTCAAACATATCCACATCACTCAAATTGATCATCCATACCCAAAAATACCAAAAATTCCAAAAAATACCTCCCAATACCCTCCAAATACCCAAAATACCCTTCTTGGCCTAAAAATCCAAAAATTCAGAAAATTCCCAGAAAATTCCAGAAAATCCCAAATATTCCCAATTTCATTTTGTCCAACTACACCATGGGCCAATTTTGTCAATTTACCTTACTTTTGTCAAAACCCCGAATTTACCCATTTTAACCCGAAAGTGAACCCAATGTCAAACCAAACCTATCCAATTGACCCAAATTCTGGTGCAATTCAATTCTAAACTTCAATTCAACATTCCCAATACCAATCTAGACCAAATCCAAGTCCAATTTGGTTGACATTTGGATCCAATTCCACTTTTGGCCTTAAAGCCCAATTTGGACCCAAGACCCAAACCTAACTCAAACTCACCCAATTCAACTCCAATTAACCCCAAATCTTTTCTAAATCTTCCTTAACATTCCCACAAACAAAACCCTAACATGATTTGCCCAAAATTTGAACCCAAACCCCACTCAAACTCAACCCGAGGTTAAAAGGCCCATTTTTGACCTAAGCCCGAACCTAACCCAAATTCAACCCGATTCAAATCCAAATCACCCCCAATTTGTTTCAAATCACTCATGACACATCCATGAGCTAAACCCAACAATTATTTGGCCCAACCTCTTTACAAAATTCCCATCCATAAATTCATTTTTAAACTTAAGGGCCCATTCCTTAAACCATTTTAAAAGCCCACTTCCACCAAATCCAAAACCCCAAAAATTCTTCCAAAGCCCATATGACATTTCCCCTCATCATACTTTCAATTAAAATCATCCCTAAGTCCTAAACCAATGATCAAATATTTCTAAATGAAGCTTCATCCAAATTTCCACCAAATTATCCAAAATCCTTAAAATCCTTTTTATGAAATTGACCAAACTTTTTGCCAAGCCAAAGGTGAGCCATGAAGCCATGCATGAGCCACATGTGAGCCATGAGAGCTTTGAACACTCCACCATGCCATATTGGGTAAGAAGAGGGGGGGCTTTCCTTAAACCCTAAAGCTCATTAGCCTTAATCATGTTTCACCTAAACTTAAATTTAATCCAAATATATTTGGATGGAGACTTCTCCATGCCAAACCAGCTGATCCCTTTGATCCCCCACAGCATCCAAAGCCACCTTGAAGGATGCACCAAGCCCAAATGGGTGGATTGACCCATTTAGACTCAAAACTAGCCATGCCCCATTCTACTTTGGATCAAAGCCTTTACACATGTCCATGGCCGATTGATTGCACAAACCTCCAGCCCACGACCCACCGACCTTGAGGGTGACCCATGCACGGCCGGTCGGCCACCGGGCCGCCGGAAAACACCATGGCCGAGAGCTCACATGTGAGCCAACATTGAAATTCTCACTTGCAGAGCCGCCCCATGCCTAGTGGTCACCATGGTTGTTCTTCTCCTCACCGGAGCAGTGATCCACAGCCCTAACTCCCCACAGGAGGCCCCCGACCAGCTCTATTTAAACTCCACCCCTCTCGGCCATGAAGAAAGAGAAGCATAAACCTTGCACAAAACTCGCCAAAATTGTTCCGGACCCTCCTCCACCCTTAGAGCACTTGATCCCAGAGTGAAATTCCCCTGCCATTTCTCCTCTGTAAGCTCGATTTCGGAGTTGAAATTCCACCCAAAACCAGGACACTTCTCCACGGTGAGCCAATTCCCAAATTGATTGGCTCTACACCTTCACCGGACCGAGGGAAGGTGTCCACCATCAAAAGCCCCATCTCCGAGGCCACCCGGTTGCTCCGACCTCCAAGCTTTGTGATCGGGCTTGGTCGAAATCATATCCGGACAATTCACCAAACCGGGAGACTTCATGCGGAGCTTCGCGGGACCCAATCGAAGGTGCAACGGCTCTCGGATTGAAGCCACACTTCTACGAGCCAAGGTATGAGCTAACTCTTCATCCCGAGCTTACGGAGATTCTCCATTTCAAATGCTTTAGTTTCAATGCATGTTAACCGTATAGATGTGTTCGTCTCTTCAAGACGAATCCATAGAGTATAAGAACGTAAAAATCAATTGAGAATCGAGTGAGATCTTAGGGATTTAGTGTGGACGGCTCTCGGGTGAGAACACTTGGGGACGATGAACGGATGCCGTCCATTCAATACACGCGCGGACGGAAGGCTCAGATGGCGTCAGACCAGGAGACGGTACGAGAACCGCGGGGCCCGGGCCGCCGACTCGAGTGGCGGCGTCGAATGGGAGCGCGCCGCGTGGCCTTTCGGAGTCGCCGAGGATGCGTTGGCGCCGACTCGGATAAGTAGAAAATTAGGGATTTTCGATTTATTTAATTCCCTAAACTTCAAAAATTCATATCTACGTGTAGAAAAATCGAGAAAAATAAAATAAAAATACCCTCTTGCTCAGTGAAGAGAGGAGAATAATGTGGAAAATAAATCACTTAATTTCATCAAATATTTTATTTTTTATAATTTATTTACTCTCTGCATTGTTTTAATTCTCCATGCATGCATACAATTCACCATGGCATGAGACCATAGGGCTTTTGAAGCCTCTGAATTTGGGAACATTCCCCGCATTTTCCAAAGTCGGAGGCCATCCCTATGAAGAGTTCTTGATTTTTCAAGTTCGAGTCACTCGTTTTGAGTATTTTAATTCCAGTAAATAGCATTTTGTGAAATAAATTCTAGGAAAATTTGGTGATTTTCCTTATGACCAGAGAACCCTAGGAAAAATAGATTTTGGCTTAGTTCATTCAAAACAACCCTAATTGGCTTAAACACCCAAAATAGGTCTTTAATTAATTAGAGTTAACCAGGCATCAAATTGACTTAAAATCAATTCTCCACTGACCTTTAGGATCAGAGGAATCCACCATAAAAATTTGAGGTCAATTGGACTTGGTTAGCCCCACTAATTGGGTTGATTAAGTCACTTAGCCATTTTAAACTTTAAAAATTCATAACTTTTAAAATACTTTTCAAAAATTCACCAAATTGGTTTTGGAGCCTCTTTGATATCAGGGGAACCTAAGAAAATTAAAATTTCAATTTTCTAAAAAAGTTGATTTTTAATAATATTTTAATATTTTTAATAATTAAAAAATAATAAAAATCACAAAAATAATAAAATTCACCAAAATATCACATTTTGAATTTCAATCACTTAGGAACAAATCCCACATTTTTCTTAGGTCTATTTAGTGAGATATTGAATTTTAAAGCCCTAGGGTAATTTTAAAATTAAAAAAAAAATGTATTTTCTAGCATTTTCACTAAAATAATTATAATAAATCATAGAAAAATCAGAAAATTGCAAAAATTTGCTTCTCTGGTTTCCTTGATATCAGAGAGATTTTTGAAAAATATAAAACCCATTTTTCAACATTTATTTTATTTTTAAATTAATTAACACTCCAAAACTCAAAATAATTATAATAAAAATAATATAATTCAAAAAATCACCAAAATTAGTCCAAGTGCTTCTCTGGTCATTAGGAATGTCCCCTAATTTTCTTAAGGACAGAAACTTTCCCTTGGTCATGTTATTAAATTTTCCTTGGAAATCTCTATTTTCCACCAAAAATAATTATATAAATAAATTAAATACAGAAAAATCACATTTTCTCCTCTCATGTCTTTATTGATATATGAGTGAAGTCACATAAAAATTTCAAGTTCATTTAAGCCCAATTTAGTGAGTTATGAAATTATTAAGCTTGAAGGGCAAAATGGTAATTAAAATTTTAACCCTTAATTAAAACTTTAGGTTTAATAAAATTAACAAGTAAAATATTTGATCTTAATCTGAATTGGATGATTGAAATTTAAATAATTAAAGGGTAGAAACTCATTAAACAATTTTTAAAATGATTAAACTTTAATTAAATAATAGATTAAATTTGGAAGAATAATAAAATTGGAATTATTAAAATAAGGGATATTTATTAGGAAGAGATTTATTCTTTAATTTAAAAAATCCCTAAACTAATTATATCATTAACACTTAACTCTTAATTAAAATGATAACTCAAATTTAAAATATTAAAAGACTTAATTAAATCATTAAACTCTTTTAAAATCTCAATTAAAATTATAAATTAAATTAAATTAAAATTAAATTAAATAAAATTAAATTAAATTAAACTAAATTGAAATTAAATTAAATAAAATAAAATTAAATTAAATTAAATAATTAAATTAAATTAAATTAAATAATTAAATTAAATTAAATTAAACAATTAAATTAAATTAAATTAAATTAAATTAAATTAAATTAAATAATTAAATTAAATTAAATTAAACAATTAAATTAAATTAAATTAAATTAAATTAAATTAAATTAAATTAAATAATTAAATTAAATTAAATCAAATCAAATTAATTAAACATCAAATCAAATTAAATTAAATTAAGTTAAATTAAAACTCAATTAAATTAAACTGAATTAAATATAACATCACCTAAGACATAAAAGAAATTAAATATAAAGCAACTTGAACACTATTCCAAATTTAAACCCTTTAACTTAAATCAAATCATTTGAATACTAATTTACCCTTGAAAGCTTTGATTATTATAACTCCTAAATGAAACATTAAATGAAGTGCTACTTCACTCATAAGATATTCAAATGTCTTAATTCACTAGGCAAGTTAACAAAACTTGAAAACCTCGGACGATTGATTCATTTATATAATTAAATTCATTTGGACTTAAAACAATCCTAAAAATATTGAAAAGATGTTTAAGATTCTTCTTAAGCACTTCCTCAATATGATAGGATATTTATAAGAACAATTGGATTTAATTGTTCTTTGATGAAGAAAATCGTCCTCAAACAAAAACACAAAGAACCTAGACGTCATAGGGATGACTAAGCTATAGGATTAGGAATTTGGTAGAAAACCATAACCTTTCCCTTAGCTTTACCTAGGAACTTGCTTAAATATTCTAATTGTGTTTTAAGTGTAGCTTGGGATGACGGGAAGACCCTCCGGGTACGCTTTTATTTTATTGCAATTTACTTTCTTGCAATTTACTTCCTCGCAATTTACTTTATTGCGGATGCACTTCACTTTTCTTGCATGATAAAACAACTGTTGCATGAAAACCCACACCTTTAGGATAGTCCCTAAAGCTGAAACCAAAACTAAGTTAAAAGTCATTGCAAGATAAAATTCACCGCCACAACATTTCAAAATATAAAACAACTCAAAATTTAATCACAAACGGAACACAAAACTACAATTGCAACTAAATTAAAACGTCTCGTTGGATGATCGGGAATACCTCGGATGATGTAACCTACGTGTTGCTAACGGGATTTCCACGGTCTAAATGAAAGTGTGGAACTCATTCGGTTGAGTTTAGCAAATTCATACTGGACTAAGTGAATCCGATAAAAATAATGATGCCGGAAGGATGGAACCGTGGGATCTTAACCGGTGTCGTTATAATCAACTTTAAGATTTGTTTTAATCAAAATACAAAACACTTGGAAATTAAGATCTTCTCTAAACCAAAACACTTTTCTCATCCCTCGATTTATGATTTCTAAAACTAAACCTCTGCAACAACAAGGAGCTTGGAGCATGGTGGGCAACACGGCCATCGTCGTCGACAAAACTTGAACCTACTTCAACAAAACCTTCTTAGAATTAAACAACAAAGCCATAGGACTTCGAGGTAGCTTCACTTAGTGCAACATAAATCCTCAACTCTTCGTTAGGCATTTGCATTGCAAATTAAGCCCTAACCGGTCTTAGGATTCCGAGGTAGTCGTCCGATACGACATAAACCCTCACATCTTCGAGGCTATTTGTTTGATTTCATCATACAAATATAATCCCTAATTAATTAAAATTGGCAAGATTGAAATACTAAATAAACATTAGGACTTTCCTAAACTCGAGCCAAACGATAGGATAGTCGGGAAATTACCGAAGTTCACTTCGAATCAGTGATTTCTCCTACCTTTCTTCCTTTGGATTCACAAAACAAAATGTTCCAAGTTTGATCCATTCCCTATTAAAATTCCAAAATTCAATCTTTGAAAACCTTAAACTTTGAAATTCTTGAGAGCAGAATTATTGGTTATTATCGAGAGTTTTCTTAGGTGATTCCCGTCACTTAAGATGTAATTAACTATAGGGCTTGCCCTTATAGGGAATTTTAAAGAACCCGTGTAATATAAACCCTGTTTAATACTTTCATATTAAGCGGGGAATTTGTCTGGCTTTTAAAATTGGTTCGCAGACCAAACGGATGTCACAAAACTCCTAGTTTATTTGATCGAGCTCCACCGTCAAGCAGTGTGTCTATCTTTAGGGATAGATACACGGTTTATGGTGCGGTGCTCGTTTATATAAACTATTTGGGATGTGAGATTGGTTCAATCTCAAATTTAAAATAATTTTCAAAATCAAATACTACTTTCTAAATTATATATATATTTAAATTTAAAATTTAAATTCGCCGACAACTTCTGTTAGGCGACCCCCTTTCAAAATATCACACAACCTAAAAATAGTGCCGACATGACTCCATTACTAACACATAGTGAATAGATCAAAGATGGAAATCCCAATCCAACAGAAGTGCTGGATCTCGCAAGAGACTCCACGGAATCATAAATAATGCTTCGACATTAATAGGCTTCCTCTCCCGAATGCAGTAATTTAAGATCGCTCGATCTCTAGTCACTTCACTCGGGTGGTTGGAAGGTAACAATCTTGCAGAAATAAAGTAGTGCCATGCTTTAGATACACCATTTAATTCAGAGGATTTGAAGTTTACCCTCTTTCCGTTCCTGATCTTCCATGATCCAGTACCGTTAGTCAGATAAACAATAATCATGTCCAAATCTCCCTCAGATGGTGATAATCCAGAATAATAGCACTCAATATTCGGTGGCAGGCCCTAGAATATGTTGATTCTTTCTCGAGTAAATCCTACTCCGATTCCTCTAACAAAAACTTTAGAATCCTCCGCATCCAGAAAATTTGCATAAAATTCATGAACAACCAAAATAACAGCAATAGCAGTGAAGTAACAAAATTGTTGCCAGTTGTGCGCAACGATTGTGTTTTCAATCATCTCCCCAGGATGATAAAAACTTCATTCCGAGATGAACTTTCTCGACGACGCAAGTTCATGGAAGCAAAAATGCACAGCTGCAGTTGGAAATTTGCTGCTATCAAAATTTTCTTGTCCTTTCCCGCGCTTAGATTTTGGAGCCATCTAAACATGAAAGAAAACAAGAACTAATTTAGGAATCAAAGATTTAAACTCTTTTTAAGTTTATAAAACTTAAAATAAGTTTAAAAATCCAAAGAAATAATTAAAAATCGAATATTTTTTCAAATTTTCAGTTCTTAGGAAAACTTAGTGAAATCTATGCTGAAAATCGATAATAAATGATTTAAAGTGTAGATATGACCTTGAGACGAAGAAATCGAGTGGTTTCACGCTTAAATCCTTAATGTTTTGACCTCAAAATGGATCTAGAGGATGTATTTTCACGAAAATGGGGAAGAAGATGAAGCTTAGGCGTCAAAAATGGCTTTTGGGGGGTTTAAATGGTAATTTTCGGGTGGCAGGCCGAAACGGCGCTTAGGCGCCAGACTCGCCTTTCACAAATTTTTTTTTTAAAATTTATTTTTCCACCAAAATTCATAAATTCAACTTCCAATTACTCATATCAGAGTAGAGCATCAGTTTCTAAGTTCCACAACATTTTTCAAAAATTTATAAAAATTAAATATTGAATCCACCAATCAAACATAAGGTTTTCAATCAAACTCACCAATTTCCATTTAAAAACTTCAATTTTGACTCAATACATTCCAGATAAGTACTACATTTGATTCAAGTTCCTAATACACACTCAATCATAACAATTTCAAAGCAAATACAACACACATTGAACATGAAAGCAAATATACTAACAAACACAATCGATTCTCTAAATCGATACAACGACTCAACAAACCATAATAACCATCTCTTTAACAGAATATTCTAATCTTCACAAGGGAAATTGTGTATTCCACTTGGAAAGAAGACTAACGCTCTCGGGAAATCTGTAGCCGTCTTTTCATCAATCCACTTGTTCTTCGCATACATTTCAACTTGAGCATCTTTATAAGCTGCAATATGATCAAATTGAAGTTTCATTTGCCATTCTAGATGTTCAACTTGATGAAACATCTCATGAAGGTGATCTCCAATCATTTTAAAATCTTCTTCAAACTTATCTAAAGGACTAGAAATTTTCTCTAAACTTACAACGATGAAACCATTGAAGTAGGGTTGAGGATCCCTTCAGACCTTGTCCCTAGCCTCTTCTCCATAATTTCTCCTTTCCATTTCTTCAAAAATTTCTCAAATATCTCAAGAATAAAATGTAAGGGACATAATTCTGATTGTTTGATGGTTAGGGAAGAAGATGGGTAGATTTAAAGGGGAAAATCGTATGAAAAACTGAAAATTTTCTGTTTTTGCATGACTCAGTAACCGTGGCGCTTAGGCGCCGAATCTGGCGCCTAGGCGCCTGACCTATTGATACATAGTTGATTCTGGCGCTTAGGCGCCGAGTCCGGCGCCTAGGCGCCGGAACTATGTTCAACTCCGTTTTGCCCAATCGTCAAATTTTCAAAATTTCGTTCTTCAAGATAGGTAAATTATACTGGTAAGAGTAATTTAGACTCGATAACTCACATTGTAAACTATCATAATGAAGGTTAACTTGATCTCCTTTTTACTCATATTTAAAATAGAGTGATCCTATTTTTAAATCTTACATACCTCAAAATAATTGTCCGCCTAAGTCAACCAAGACTTATGAGCATCAAATTTTTCTAAAGTAATATTAAATTAATCAAGATCGAGGCATAACCTTACATTAAAACACAAAAACACAAGATAATTATAGGTTGCCTCTCACAAAACGCTTGGTTTAACGTCATCAGCCCGACTTAAGTAAATCTTTAATCAGGTTGTCTCAATTCAGAAGCCTCTTTATAAATCTTCTTAATATTTCCCAAATAAGGCTTTAATATTAATCCATTTACTTTAAAAATTTTTCCAGTTTTGGGATCTTTAATATCCACAGCTCCATAATGGTATACTTTCTTAACAAAATAAGGTCCAATCCATTTAGATCTTAATTTTCTAGGAAAAAGTCTTAAACGAGAATTAAACAGTAAAACTTTTTATCCAGGCTCAAAAATATTTCCTGAAATTTTCTTATCATGCAACATCTTCATTTTCTCTTTATAAATCCTCGCATTTTCATATGATTCGTTTATAATTTCTTCCATCTCATTTAATTGCAATAATCATTTTTCTCCTGCTTTATTCAAATAAAAATTAAACTCCTTTATCGCCCAATAAGCTTTATGTTCAAGTTCTACAGGTAAGTGACAATGTTTACCACAAATTAACCAGTAAGGTGACATTCCGATTGGTGTCTTATAAGCTGTTCTATAAGCCCATAATGCAGAATCAAGTCTATCAACCCAATCGGTTCTTTTAGGATTAACAGTCTTTTCTAAAATTCTTTTAATTTCTCTGTTTAATACTTCAACCATTCCACTAGTTTAAGGGTGATAAGCAGTTGCAATTCTATGTTTGATTACAAATTTTTGAAGTAATGATTGAATTCTTATATTCCTTTAATGACTTTCACCATCAGTGATAATTACCTTAGGTATTCCAAATCTTGAAAATATCATTTTCTTTAAGAATTTTGAAACACTTTTGGAATCACAGTTTGGTAAAGCAACACCTTCAATCCATTTTGAAACATAATCAACTGCTAATAAAATATAAATTTTTCCAGATGATGGAACAAATGGTCCCATAAAGTCTAATCCCCATATATCAAAAATTTCAACTTCCAATATATAGTTTAACGACATTTCATCTTTCCTAGATATATTTCCCATCCTTTGACATCGATCACATGTTTTCACATATTGTCTCACATCTTTAAATAAGGTAGGCCAATAAAATCCGAATTTAAAATTTTAAATGCGGTTTTATCAATGCCAAAGTGTCCTCCAAAATCAGAATCATGACATTTTTGAATAATAGCAAAAGTTTCCTCATAAGGTACACATCTTCGAATCATAGAATCTTTACCTATTTTAAATAAATGAGGTTCTTCCAATATAGAAGATTTAGCATCATATTTAAATTTCTTAATAAATTTGTTATCCAAGTCATAAAGTAAAATATTGCTAACTAAAAAATTAACAATATCAGCATACCACGGTGTTTTGTATCTTTGAATAACATATAAAGATTCATCAGGGAATTTCTCATTTATATTTTCTTCCGAAATAATATCATTTTTAATTCTAGACAAATGATAAGCAATTTGGTTTTCAGTTCCTTTTCTATCTACTATTTGAAAATCAAATTCTTGTAGAAGTAAAACCCATCTTATAAGTCTAGGTTTAGAATCCTTCTTAGATATTAGATATTTAATAGTAGAATGATCAGTATGAACTATGCATTTAATACCAAGAAGATAAGGTCTAAATTTATCAAAGGCATATACTATAACTAGAAGCTCTCTCTCAGTGGTAGTGTAATTTCTTTGTGTTTCAGTGAGAGTTTTACTAGCATAATATACAACTTTGAAAACTTTATCATATTTTTGTCCTAATACAGCTCCAATTGCAAAATCACTTGCATCACACATTAATTCAAAAGATTTATTCCGATCAAGTGCAACAATGATAGAGTGCATTTATTAATTTTTCTTTTAGAATATTAAAAGCATTAATACATTCTTCATTAAATTCAAATTGTGCATCTTTTTCTAATAAATGACAAAGAGGTTTAGCAATTTTAGAAAAATCCTTTATATATCTTCTATAAAATCCAGCATGACCTAGAAAACTTCTCACATCAGTAACAGTAGTAGGTGGTTGCAATGCAACAATAATTTTCACTTTTGCTTGATCTACTTCCATCCCTTTCCGTGATACTTTGTGTTCAAGTACAATGCCTTCTGTGACCATGAATTGACATTTTTCCCAGTTAAGAACTAACTTTGTTTCTTCGCATCTTTTCGAACTTTGCTATGTTTTCCAAACAAGATTCAAAAGAAGTTCCAAAGATCGAAAAATCGTCCATGAATATTTCAATTCCTTTGTCAATAAAATCACAAAATATTGACATCATACATCTTTGAAAAGTTGCAGGTGCATTACATAAGCCAAAACGCATTCTTCTAAAAGCAAATGTTCCATAAGGACTTGTAAATGTTGTCTTTTCTTGGTTCTCAGGAGCAATAAGTAATTGATGATAACCAGAATATCCATCCAGAAAATAAAAATTTGAGTGTCCAGCTAATTTATCAGGCATTTGATCTAAGAAAGGTAAAGGAAAATGATCCTTTCTAGTGGCTTTATTTAGTTTCCTATAGTCAATACAAATTCACCATCCAGTAACTTGTCTTGTAGGAATAAGTTCATTTTTATCATTAACAATGACAGTTACTCCTCCTTTCTTCGGAACACAATGAATAGGACTTACCCATCGACTATCTGAAATAGGATAAATAATACCGACATCTTACCACTTAATAATTTCTTTTTTAACAACCTCTTTCATAATAGCATTTAATCTTCTTTGCGATTCTATAGTAGGTTTAAAATTTTCTTCCATTAAAATTCTGTGCATGCAAATGAAAGGGCTTATTCCTTTTATATCAGCAATAGTCCAACCAAAAGCTTTCTTATAATTCTTTAACACACCTAGTATAGCTCGTCCGGTAGCTAGAAAAGGTCTCCCTAAAATAATAGGTATCTCTTTATCTTCTTCTATATCAAGTACTATGAAGTCTACAGGGAAGATAAATTTATCCACTTTATTAAGGACATCCTCTATAACTTCTTTAGGATAAGTGATAGATCTATCTGCTAACTGAAGAGTTACATTGGTGGGAGTAATATCTCCTAAATCCAATCTTGGATAGATAGAAAATGGCATGAGATTAATACTTGCTCCTAAATCACATAAAGCTTTTCCGTAAAATTTTTCTCCAATAGCACAGGGTATAGTGAAACTTCTAGGATCCTTAAGCTTTCAGGTAATTTCTTTTGAATTATTGCACTGCTTTCTTCACTTAATGCAACAGTTTCAAAAGCTTCAAATTTTTGTTTTTTGCTTAAAATATCTGACCCACTTTTTATATGTATGCAATTTAAGTTAATAGTATCGACACCAAAAACTTGATCCCGCTTTAAATATAGTTATATGATTAATGTATAATGTGGATTCTATGCAAGTATACGTATCATATCAAGTAATACAGGGCTCTAGTGAAGTCCTGGTTATCGATCCCACAGGGAAGTTTTTAACAGATTTGTTATCAGCTAAATTTAAAGGAATTACTAACTAATCTAGTAGTCTGAAATTAAAAGCAAACTTAAAGTAAACTAATGCTTAAAATAAAGTTGATTTAATTAATTCAGAAAAAGTATCCTTCTCCTTGTTTTTAGAAAATTAAATGAACTGATGAATTTAAATAGAATTTTTAAATTGTATTGTGACAAATAGGAGCATTCCTATTCTTTACCCTTTGGTCCAAGTGCAAAAAACATTGACTAATCCTATGTTTGATTACTAAATCTGTGGCTAGGCTGGGAGGATACCGGCTGCCACTTCAGAGCTCCCACGTTCCCCTCACCTGAGGGCTAACATCTACACTTCAGCTCTCAAACAGTAGGATCGAATTGAGTATTTTAGTCTGTCACACTAAAATATCCAATTCTACGTCCGATAATTAATATTTCCCTATTTATTAGCACCCGCCTTCCAAGGATTTTGGCTTCCCTGAATATTGGATGTAATTTTTACTATAGTTGATAATTCAACATATTTTAACTACTCAATTGGCCAGATTGAAAGTAAATTAAGTTTTAAGTAAAAATTAACACAATTTATTTATACTATATTAGGTGCTTTTATTTAATTTCATCGATCCGCATAATTTTCATAAACAAGGAGAAAGACTAAGAAAACTACTCAGAATGCATGGGAATAAAACAAAGCATGAATTTCATTTAAATTTAACAACAATAAAGAAAGTTTCTTATCTTAATTTCCTCCCCAAGCAGACTCGTTGAAGTTCCTTTGACTTTTCCTTCTAGTACAGCAACTAAACAACACTCAATTAAACTAATGTACTCACTAAAATCATTTAAACTTACACTCAAGACACTAGAAATGAACACACAGAAGACTCAAAAGACACACACACACTCTAGAATTCGGCCTCTATTTATAGAGGTAGGCAAAGGTCCAAGGGGTGCTTAAACACCTCTTCAAAAAGTGTTCAGGTTCAATGTATATGCATTTTGAACTAGCTCACTGTCGGCGGGAAATGACCTCGCCGTCAGCCGGGCTTCTAGAAGGTCTTCAAACCGCTCGATCTCGCTGTCGGCGGGCTCGGGCTCGCTGTCGGCGAGATAGTTATAATTCCTTCAAAAATTTCTCCTCACGATCTCGCCTTCGGCGGCCTCGATCTCGCCGTCGGTGAAGTAGTTATATTTGCATGAATTTCCTCCTTTTTGATCCAAATTTGCTCCATTTCATGCTTTTTGCTTCCATCACTTATAAATCTTCATTCTACGATAAAATAAAGAAAAATACCTTTCTTTAAAGTGCAATTTCATCAAAAATAGATATGAATTTCTTAATGAATTTTTCTGTGATCAAAATCCCCCAAACTTAATTATTACTTGTCCTCAAGTAATTTTAATACTAAATAAAGATAATGATTTCTATAATAGTATTTTTCAATTCAAATAATATATGAATTAATTTTAAATATCATTATAATAAAGTTAAATAGAAATATTTCTAAGTAATTTATATTAATTTTATAGAGATAAGATTACTTAGTTATCAGGTCTAAGTTTTTTAGCTTTCTATTTATTTCAGGAATGCTTATATTTAAAATAATAAATTACTTAAGATATTTAGATGATAGAAATTCAAGAAAACACTATTTAGTAAAATATTAATCCATAAATATAAGTTTAGAAAAATAATTAAGTTTTACCCTTTAGGTTGAATCCATTGAAGCAAATTTTTAATAAGGCATCTCCTTAAGTTTCTCCTCACTTATATTTTTCCTTTCTTTTCTTTTCTTTTTTTTTTCTTTTCTTTTCTTTTCTTTTCAAGTGAGGATTACTGTATCTGGAAAGCCTGTTAATAATTTTGAACTTCAACTTCTCTTCCTAAATTTGAAACTTAAAATATTTCTTTGCTTATATATATTTCATAACTTTTACTTCATTGAGTTTCTATCCTTTCTTTTTCATCTATATACTTAAGAATTTCCAATTTTAGAATATAGTTTCCCTTACCTTAAATAGTTTACTATATTCTTATTCCTTTTAACCAAATATCTCATTCTATTAACTAATTGAATTACTAGAATTATTTTCTTTAACTTTATATAACAATTAAATAAAGCAACTCATATTTATTGAATTTGAAAATTACTATAGAAAATCATTTAATAATAATTTTTGAAAATAGATATTGAGAACAATTTTAATAATTAAATTTGTATTTTTACCTTCCCCCAAACTTAAATTTTTCTATCTATTCTACATAGTGAAAAAGGGAAAGTACATAAATAAAATTCATCATACCTTTGAGCTTTAGGTATTTCTTTTCTTTGAAATTTTGCAGGCTTTTCATTACTTACGTAACTCCTATCGTTAGTATTCTTCTATATATAATATTTAAAAAGAAAGTGCAGGGATGGAAATTTTTAAAATAAGTATCAAACATAACAAAGAAAACTTAATCTATTATACTTAAACAATACATTTAAAGAAAGACTAACATCCTATATTTATAAAAATTTGCAACTAATTTAACACATAAAAAAAATCTAATATCACAGCTCAAGCAAACAAACAAACATACTAAGTCCAAAGTCCACAGAAAGTACTAAAATATTACACACAAAAATAATAAAGTTTGCAAAACAATAAATCTAAACAAATCAAACAAACTAAACAAAGATTCTAATCTTCTGCATCGAAATCCCAAACTATGTCGTCACCCTGATCTCCGAGTCGAGAAGGCTGAGCGGTGCAGTATCGTGAATAACGGGGGCACTCAGGAAAGACAACATCTAAATTACCACTCCTATAACGACGCTCAGCTTCATAGTATGCAATCTCGTACTCTGAATGTCGCTAGAGATATTCGCTATCATAATCGTGTCTTCTCTCCAACCTCCGATCCTTTGATCTATATGCTCAAATCTTCTTTCCATATTTTCTCCAAATAACTCAAAACTCTTTCTACTCAGGGTTAACTCATTCATCAGATCTTGAAGGGTAGGAGTGGTGTATTGAGGGGTGGTTCATAACTAGTAGAGGGTATATCTCTACTTGAAGAAGGTACATAATCCCTTGTCCCAGATCTCCATCCTTCGTGGGATTCATATTTCTTTATATTAGCCTGAGTAAGGGGTTTCATAGGCTCTATCCATTCCTCATCAACTCTTGCCTCTACCCCAGATAATTGGCAAAGTGCATAGATAAGACCAGGATGTCCTAGTCCTCCTCCACTTTCATTTCTAGCAGTGGATAATATGTTCTTGTATATAACATTTCCCACATTAATACTCTTCTGGTTCTGAATACAGAAATTCAGAACTGCTCTATCTCTTGTTACCTCACTATGATGGTAGGTAGGTAACAAAGTAGAACAAATAAAATAATGCCAGGCTTTAGATGTTGCATTTAGCATAGAAAGAGGGAAGTTTACCCGTTCCCGCTGCTTTAACTTCCAGACTCCTTTCTCATCAGTGAGAAAGTCGATCACCTCTTCCAATGGTCCTTCCATAGTTCCAAAAGTTTCATATTCGCTCATGTATGTGTCTCGAACTTCATAATAAGCGTTTATTCTAGCAGCGTTGAAATCTACCAAAAATCCTCTAACCTTAACCGGGCATCTTTCGTCTGTGTTAAATTTGTATAGAATTCCTTCACAACTTCTACAGCTGCTCTGTTGGTAACGTAGCAAAAGTTTTCCCATCCTCGCTCCTTTATAACTCGCTCTACTTCTTCTCCTGGATTCTTGAAAACTCAATCTTGTTTGCACTTTCTTGCTTGTATATTTTGAAAATATCTAGTTTGTGATCTCGCATTAATGAATCGAGTTTCGTAATAATCTACTCGTCATTTTTGTCGTGGAGCCATTTCTCGATCTGTGAAATTCACAAAAATTTTAACTAAACTCCAAAATATTACTAAGAAGGCTTCCTACAACAACTAAAATCCATTTAATTCAATTTCTATGAAATTCTTCCAAGTATTTTCTTCACATTTCAAAATTTTTCAAAATATTCCAATGTAGAAGAAATTCATGGTGAAAATCAAAAAATTTTGCATAGGAGTGAAGCTCTTACCAAGGGAAGATGAAATCCGGTGTCAAAAAGTCTTGAAATCGCTTCAAATCCGAGATCTCTCAAGCCCTAGGTTGGTTTTTTTGAAAATTTGAGGAAAGGGATGATGAATAGTGTCGGTTGACTGGTCAAATATAGGTTTTTTCGCGTTCTCGCTGTCATCGAGGTTTTTCTCGCCGTCGGCGAGCTAATTAATTTCATAAGGCAAAAGTTTTGGGAAAAATCCACCGTCGGCGAGCTCGGTCTCGTTGTCAGCGGGTTTTCTCGCTGTCAGCGGGTTTTCTCGCTGTTGGCGAGCTAATTCTCGCCGTCAGCGAGGTTCCAAAAATTTTCAATTTTTGAAATTCGTCAATCATTTTCAACCTCGAATTGCCCTTAATCAATCTTCCGATCACTTAATTTAATAATAATACGAAGATTAGAAACTTAAACTCACAAAAATTCATACAAAATAAACAACATAACTTCATAAATGAAATCCATGAAACTTACAAATTTCACACTAACAACTTCACACACACTTAACTTAATTGTTCAAATCCATAATACTCAGCATCGCAATCCAAACCACAACACTCTAAATGCTGAGACATAACAATTTATAAATAATCTCATCAAATCTGAGATGATCAAATCAAAGTTCGACTCATAATAAAACTTAACTCCTAATCAAACACACACATATATATACAAATATAACATAAACATAGAAATTTTTCCTACTCTTCAGTGTCTGAACTAATATCTTCTCAGATATTTCCGATGCGACGCAGGTGCACAAATAAATTGTAGAAAGGCACGAAAGGGAATTCGCGGTAGATTCTTCATTAATCCATCCTTTCTATCTTAGTAGATGAATAAAACTGGCCTCCAGATGTCCAGTATGATCAAAGTGCTCTTTCATTCTCCAATAAATATGATCAAACATATCAGAGATATTGTCAATAGAACTCATCACATTTTGCAATTCTTTCTCCAATCCTTTAATCTTCTTCGGAATGAAACTAGTCTTATCAGTAATGGGCCTTGCTAAAGGATTGTTCCGTGATGCTCTGTCGAAATAACCGTGATCTCATCATTGTTATCCAAAGTGGGAAACATATCGGTAGGATCCGGGGGTTTCCATGGTAAAAGTACTTTTTCCCAAGCCTCATAAGAAACTTGGTATTGATCGCATAAAGCAAATATAGTAGATGGGTGTCCAAGTCCATGAGCCGACCCATGCACAATCAATCCCAATCTAGACTTTACTATTATTGATCCAACATCGATAGGTAATCCAATTTGAATACAGTAGTTTAAAATAGCGCATTCCTTTGAAACATTATTTACCCTCATAGTAGGTAATAATTTTGATGATATAAAGAAATGCCAATGCTTCAAAACAGGGTTTAGAAGTGATGCAGAAAAACTGACATACCCGTCTTCTCGTAACTCCCAATCATCCAGTTCATCGGTCAGGTATCTGTAGATCTCGTTCATATTGTATCTTGAAGGCACAAAGTTGGAATAATGACAGACAGAGGTATTCTCTATAGAAAACAATTCATTTACTCTTGCAGGAGTAAATGTTACCCATCTTCCTCTGACGTACACATTTCCATTATTGATCGCATGTAAATTAGAGTAAAACCCTTTAACTACTGGTATAACTAGAGCTGAAGTTGTATAACAAAATACCTCCCAATGCCGCTGTGCGATCATTTCTTCGATTTTTGTAGTAGCATTCTCTACTTCTCTATTGAGGAATCCTCTTTCTTTGATAAGTCTTTTCTTCATCAAGCCTTTGTTGAAGATTCACTGTGCCTCCGAACTAACGTATTTTCTCCGGTTGAAAACTTTAGTTTTTGTGGTTTCTAAGAATTTGGAGGCCATTTTGGATGGAATGGATTAGTCTCTAATCATTCCTAAGGAAGAAAATGGTGTAAAATCGGATTTGGAACAATTTCTTATGAAGTAATGACTTAGATCCGTCCAAAACCGCACGAAAAATCTTTAAGAAACCAAATTTTTAACTGCCTCGCCGTCGGCGGGAAGTTTCTCGCCGTCGGCGACTTAGTTATAAAACTAACTGAGTAATGGTCCACGATCTCGCCGTCAGCGGGCTCGGGCTCGCTGTCGGCGAGATTCGTGAAAATCGCCCGTTTTCACTACAGTCAGAATATTTTACGATCTCATCCAATAGGTTCAATTTTGTGATGATTCTAATAAAAATTTTGAGTAGTAAGATTTGTTTTAATAATATAAACTCACTAATATGTAAATATTAAAAACAAAAGACTACTATGGGTTGCCTCCCATAAAGCGCTTGGTTTAACGTCGTCGGCCAGACCTAATTCGAGTTAGTGTTCGGAGTTGGTAAGCATTAAAACCTCTTCAAAATTTGGTCGTCTGTTTTCGAAATATGGTTTTAATCTATGTCAATTTACTTTAAATCTATGTCCTGTTTTTGGATCTTCAATTTCTATAGTTCCATATGAAAATATTTGAGTTATGGTGAAAGGTCCTAACCATCGAGATTTCAATTTCCCAGGAAATATTTTCAATCTAGTATTAAAAAGCAAAACTTCTTGTCCTGGTTCAAAATTTCTCTGATTAATCTTCCTATCATGCCATAATTTCATTCTTTCCTTATAATTCCTATCATTATCATATGATTCATTTCTTAATTCTTTCAATTCATTTAATTACAACAATCTCTTCTCACCAGCTTCTTTCATATTATAATTAAATTCTTTAATCGCCTAATATGCTTTATGTTCTAATTCAACTGGTAAGTGGCAAGTTTTTCCATATATAAGCCTGTAAGGAGTCATTCCAATCGGAGTTTTATAAGCACTCCTATATGCCCATAATGTAGTGTCTAGTTTTATAGACCATTCTAATCTATTAGGATTTACAGACTTTTCTAATATACGCTTAATCTCTCGATTAGAAACTTCTGCTAATCCACTAGTTTGTGGATGATAAGCAGTTGATATCTTATGCATAATATTATATTTTTCTACTAGTTTGTGAATATATTTGTTTCTAAAATGAGTTCCTCCGTCGGTGATAATCACTCTCGACATTCCAAATCTAGTAAAAATATTTTTCATTAAGAATTTTGAAACACTTTTAGCATCACACCTAGGTAAAGCTTGTGCTTCAATCCATTTGGAAACATAATCAACAACTACTAATATATATGAGTTTTCAAATGACGGAATAAAAGATCCCATGAAATCTAATCCCCAAACATCAAAAATTTCAACTTCTAATATAAAATTCAGAGGCATTTCATTTTTCCTTGATATGTTTCCTACTCTATGGCATTTATCATAGTTTTTCATATATCTATATACATCTCTAAATAGAGTAAGCCAGTAAAATCCAGATTGTATAATTTTATATGTTGTTTTATCTGTCCCAAAATGTCCTCTAAAATCAGAATCATGACATTTTTGAATAATTGGTTCAATTTCCTCATAAGGCACACATCTTCTAATAATTTGATCCTTGCATTGCTTATATAAATATGATTCATCCCAAAAATATGATTTAGTATCGTGAATGAATTTTTTCTGTTGTTACAAAGTTAACATAGGTGGTAAAGTGTCACTTACAATATAATTTACTATATCAGCATACCAAGGTATTTTCAACTCATTAATATTATAAAATTGTTCATCAGGAAAACTGTCTAAAATTTCATTATTAATATTATATAATTCATGATTTTCTAATCTTGATAAATGATCAACAATTTGATTATCGGCTCCCTTTTTGTTAACTATATCAAAATCAAATTCTTGCATTACTAATATCCATCTGATTAATCTTGGTTTAGAATCTTTCTTTTGCATTAAATATTTTATAGCAGAATGATCAGTATGCACAATGCATTTAGTTCCAATTAGATAATGATGAAATTTATTAAAAACATATACAACTGCTAATAATTCTCTTTCAATAACTTGTATAATTTATTTCGAGCATCATTTAGAGTTTTACTAGCATAGTATATAACTTTAAAAATCTTATCATATCTCTCGCTCAAGAAGCTGCTCCTATAGCATAATCACTATCATCACACATAAGCTCGAATGGTTTCTCCCGGTTAGGCGAAACTATTATAGGTGCTTGTAATTAATTTATCTTTTAATAATTCGAAAGCATTCAGGCATTCAGTTGTAAATTCAAATTTCTTGTCCTTTTCAACAAGTTGGCATAGAGGTTTAGTTATTTTTGAAAAATCTTTAATGTAACACCTGTAAAATCCAGCATGTCCAAGAAAACTTCTTACCCCTTTTACCGTAGTTGGAGGTGGTAATTTAGCTATTACTTAAATTTTTGCAGGGTCTACTTCCATGCCTTTTTCCGAAATTTTATGCCCTAATACAATGCCGCCTGTAACCATAAATTGACATTTCTCCCAATTAAGAACTAAATTAGTTTTCTCACATGCTTCAAATACTTTTTCAAGATGATTTAAGCATGTGTCAAATGTTGTTCCAAATACGGAGAAATCATCCATAAATACTTCTATTCCATTATCAATTAATTTACTAAATATAGACATCATACATCTTTGGAATGTTGCAGGTGCATTACATAATCCAAAAGGCATTCTTCGAAAAGTGAAAGTTCCATAAGGACTTGAAAATGTAGTTTTATCTTCATCCTCAGGAGCAATTTGTATTTGATGATAACCGGTATATCCATCTAAGAAACAAAAATACTTATGTCCAGCTAATCTATCTAACATCTGGTGTATAAATGGTAAAGGGAAGTGATCTTTTCTAGTGGCTATTTTTAATTTTCTATAATCAATACATATTCACCATCCAGTAACTTGTCTTATAGGAATAAGTTCATTATTTTCATTAGTTTTGACAGTCACCCCTCCTTTTTTAGGTACACAGTGAATTGGGCTTACCCAAGCACTGTCAGAAATAGGATATATAATACCATTATCTAACCATTTTAAAATTTCCTTTTTAACTACTTCTTTCATTATCGGGTTTAATCTCCTTTGTGAATCAGCTTTAGGTTTATGTTCTTTATCTAAAATAATTCTGTGCATACAGATTGAAGAACTAATTCCTTTAATATCTGCTAAAGTCCAACAAAAAATTTTCTTATATTTTTTAAATGTATCTAAAAGTTTTTGTTCTTGAGATTCATTTAATTCAGATGAAATAATAACTGGTAGAGTAGAAGAATTACCTAAGTAAGCATACTTTAAATGATTAGGTAACATTTTTAACTCAAGTTCAGGAGGTTTAATAATCGATGGAACTATATTTTTTTCAGTATTTTCTGTGTTATCCAAAAATTCAAATTTCTCTTGAATATAATCTTGTTATTCATTTATCTCAGATTTTTCAATTAATTCAATATTTTCTTTTTCTAATTATTCTTCATAATATTCCTTAAAATGTTCTTTTTGTAGATGATCAAGTACTTCCATTCGAAAACACTCATCATCTTTTTCTAATGCAGGATATTTCATTGATTTAGCAATATTAAAAGTTACTTTTTGGTCATTTACTCTCATAGTTAATTCTCCTTTCTGAACATCAATCATAGCTTTTCCAGTGGCTAAAAATGGTCTTCCTAAAATGATAGGAATTTCTTTATCTTCTTCCATATCTAGAACAATAAAATCTACAGGGAAGATAAATTTATCCACTTTAACTAATACATCTTCAATAACTCCCTTAGGATATGTAACAGAACGGTCAGCTAACTGAAGGGTTACTGAAGTAGGTGAAATTTCTCCCAATCCTAATCTCTTGAAAATTGATAGAGGCATTAGATTGATGCTTGCTCCTAAGTCACACAAAGCTTTTCCATAGAATTTTTCTCCAATAGCGCAGGGTATAGTGAAACTACCAAGATCTTTTAATTTTTCAGGAAGTTTTTTCTGAATAATAGCACTACACTCTTCACTAAGTGCAACCATTTCATTATCAGTAAATTTTCTTTTTTTATTTAGAATATCTTTCATGAATTTTACATAGTTTGGCATTTGTTCTAAAGCTTCTATGAAAGGAATATTTATCGTTAATTTCTTCAAAATTTCAAGGAATTTAGCAAATTGTTTATCTTTTTTATGTTGAATTAGTCATTAAGGAAATGGTGGTGGAGGTTTTTCAACAGAAATTTTCATAGGTATTAAAGGATTTTCTAAGTTTGATCTTGTTGATTCTTTTCTTTTTCAATTTCCACTTCCTCTTTTTGACTTTCAAGTTTTTTCTGAATTCGAGGTTCTAATTCTTTTCCACTTCATAATTGTATCGCTTTAATTTGTTCATTTCCCTTGTCTTTAGGATTTATTTCTACATTACTAGGAAATGTTCCAGGTATTCTATTATTAAGTGCAGTAGCGATATGTCCAAGTTGAGTTTCAATATTTTTGATAGTTGTTCCTTGATTTTGTAATTGATTTCCTTGTATTTGTAGTTGATTTCCTTGATTTTGTAAATGTTGACCCATATTTAATATTAATTCTTCTATAGATAATTTCTTTTCTTTAAATTGTGGGTTATTATTATTAAATCCAGGTGGATAATTAGGTTTATAATTAGGATTTCCTTGATTAGATGGATTTCCTAATTGTTGTGTCATATTATTCATCCATGGTTGATTAGTTGTATTATTATTCCAATTAAAATTAGGATAATTTTTCCATCCGGGATTATAATAATTTGCATAAGGATTATTAGGTCCGTTGTTAATTGCATTAATTGTTTCATATTGAGATTGGGATTCTATAAGTTGTCCGAGATGAATTTTCTTTGATATAGTTGGAGAGTAATTCATTCCAAAATGATCTAATTTTTTAGATATAGCAGCAATTTGTGAAGCTAACATAGATATTGCATCATTTTCATGAATACTAGCTATTTTTTTTGGATTCATTCTATCAGCAGGCCATTGAAAATTATTTGTTGCCATTTCTTCGATTAGTGCATAGGCTTCATCAAATGGTTTTGACATTAATGATCCTCCAGGTGACAACATCGATGATTGATCTTAAAGATCCTACTAATCCATTATAAAAAGTTTGGATAATTAACCAATCTGGTAACGCATGATGTGGGAATTTCCTAAGAAGTTCTTTAAATCTCTCTCAAGATTCATATATTGACTCTCCATCAAACTGACTAAAAGAAGTTATATCATTTCTAAGCTTAGCGAGTTTTAGATGGTGAAAAATATTTGGATAGAAATTTTTGTGATAATTCTCCCCAAGTTTTAATAGATCCAAGTGCTTAACGAATTTAACCACATTTTAGCCTTATCCCTTAAAGAAAAAGGAAAAAGTCTAAGTCTAATAGCATCGTTAGATACTCCTTCATATTTGAAAGTAGCACATAGTTCTAAAAAACTAGCAAGATGTAAATTAGGATCTTCAGTAGGTGAACCACTAAATTGATTATTTTGTACCATTTGGATAATTGCAGGTTTAAGTTCGAATGAATTAGCAGCTACATCAGGGTTTTGAATAGTTAAATGAATTTCATGTAATGTAGGGTTGGGATAATCTCGTAATGGTCTTGGTTGATTGATATTTTCATTATCAGGTATATTTGCCATTTGTGTTAAATTTATAATTTCTCTTATTTGTTTTCTAATTCTTTTAATTGTACGCTCTAATTCTGAATCGTAAGGTATTAAATTTTCGTTTCCAAATTTTCGCATACAATTTTAAAATAGATTTTAGATTAGTCCGTTACTTTAGTAAATAATTTCTTTACCTCCCCGGCAACGGCGCCAAAAACTTGACCCACTTTTTATATGTATGCAATTTAAGTTAATAGTATCGGCACCAAAAACTTGATCCCGCTTTAAATATAGTTATATGATTTAATGTATAATGTGGATTCTACGCAAGTATACATATCGTATCAAGTAATACAGGGCTCTAGTGGAGTCCTGGTTATCGATCCCACAGGGAAGTTTTTAACAGATTTGTTATCAGCTAAATTTAAAGGAATTACTTACTAATCTAGTAGATCGAAATTAAAAGCAAACTTAAAGTAAACTAATGCTTAAAATAAAAGTTGATTTAATTAATTCAGAAAAAGTATCCTTCTCCTTGTTTTTAGAAAATTAAGTGAACTGATGAATTTAAATAGAATTTTTAAATTGTATTGTAACAAATAGGAGCATTCCTTTTCTTTACCCTTTGGTCCAGTGCAAAAGAACATTGACTAATCCTATGTTTGATTACCGAATTTGCGGCTAAGCTCGGGAGGATACCGCCGCCACTTCGGAGCTCCCACGTTCCCCTCACTCGAGGGCTAACATCTACACTTCGGCTCTCGAACGGTAGGATAGAATTGAGTATTTTAGTCTGTCACATTAAAATATCCAATTCCACGTCCGATAATTAATATTTCCCTATTTATTTGCACCCGCCTTCCAAGGCTTTCGACTTCCCTGAATGTTGGATGTAATTTTTACTATAGTTGATAATTCAACATATTTTAACTACTCAATTGGCCAGATTGAAAGTAAATTAAGTTTTAAGTAAAAATTATCACAATTTATTTATACTATATTAGGTGCTTTTATTTAATTTCATCGATCCGCATAGTTTTCATAAACAAGGAGAAAGACTAAGAAAACTACTCAGAATGCATGGGAATAAAACAAAGCATGGATTTCATTTAAAGTTAACAACAATAAATAAAGTTACTTATCTTAATTTCCTCCCGAAGCAGACTCATTGAAGTTCCTTTGACTTTTCCTTCTAGTACAACAACTAAACAGCACTCAATTAAACTAATGAACTCACTAAACTCACTTAAACTTACACTCAAGACACTAGAAATGAATACACAGAAGACTTAAAAGACACACACACACTCTAGAATTCGGCCTCTATTTATAGAGGTAGGCAAAGGTCCAAGGGGTGCTTAAACACCTCTTCAAAAAGTGTCCAGGTTCAATGTATATGCATTTTGAACTAGCTCACCGTCGGCGGGAAATGACCTCGCCGTCAGCGGGGCTTCTAGAAGGTCTTCAAATCGTGTGATCTCGCTGTCGGCTGGTTCGGGCTCGCTGTCGGTGAGATAGTTATAATTCCTTCAGAAATTTCTCCTTACGATCTCGCCGTCGGTGGCCTCGATCTCGCCGTCTGCGAAGTAGTTATATTTGCATGAATTTTCTCCTTTTTGATCCAAATTTGCTCCATTTCATGCTTTTTGCTTCCATAACTTATAAATCTTCATTCCTGCAATAAAATAAAGAAAATACCTTTCTTTAAAGTGCAATCATCAAAAATAGATATGAATTTCTTAATGAATTTTTCTGTGATCGATATCCTTCATAAATTTTGCGTAAGTTGGCATTTGTTCCAAAGCTTCAGCAAAAGGTATGTTAATAGTATGTTTCTTAAAAATTTCAAAGAACTTAGAAAATTGATTATCAAGTTTCTGCTGTTTAAATCTTTGAGGAAAAGGTGGTGGTGGTTTTTCAACTTTCACATTAACAAGTATAACAGTCTGATCTTGACTAGGAGAGAGAGTTTCTTTAGGTTTTTCAATCTCTTCAACCTCAATCTCTTTTTCAATTTCGATCTCGCAATCTTTCTTTTAATTCCTTTCCACTTCTAAGTTACATGACTTTAACTTGTTCATGTTCTTTTCCAGTTTCCTTTGGATTGATTTCAACATTACTAGGAAGTGTTCCTACAGGTCTGTTATTAATTAAAGTAGCAATTTACCCCATTTTATTTTCAATATTACAAATAGCAGTATTTTGATTTTGTAATTGATTATTCATTTGCATAATTAATTCTTCTATTGATAACTTTTTCTGTTGATTATTAAATCCAGGAGGTTTATAATTTGAATTAACTTGATTATTCCAATTTATAGTGGGATGAGATTGATTATTACCCCATTGTTGTTGTGAATTATTCCAGTTAAAATTAGGATGATTTTTCCACCCAGGATTATAATAATTTGAATAAGGATTATTTTTACTTGCAATAGCTTGTAAAGTTTCAATAGTTTGAGGATCTTCTATATTAGCAGAGTTATTATGCGAAATATTAATTGCAAAATTATCTAATTTCTTAGATATTGCTGCAACTTGTGAAGCTAAGATAGAAAAGGCTTCATTATCTTGAATACTAGCCATCTTTTTAGGGTTAATCCTTTCGGAAGGCCATTGAAAATTGTTATTAGCCATTTCTTCAATTAAAGTGTAAGCTTCTTCAAATGATTTAGACATTAAAGAACCTCCAAGAAGAGCATCAATAATTGATTTTAAAGATCCAATTAGTCCATTATAAAATGTTTGAATAATCAACCAATCAGGTAAAGCATGATGAGGACATTTTCTTAATAGTTCTTTAAATCTTTCCCAAGTTTCATATATTATCTCCCCGTCAAATTGACTAAACGAAGTAATATCATTTCTTAATTTAGCAGTTTTAGAAGGAGGAAAATATTTAGCAAGGAATTTTTGTGCCATTTGTGCCTATGTTTTAAAAGAACCAGTCGCTAATGTGTTTAACCACATCTTTGCTTTATCTCTTAAAGAAAAATGAAAGAGTCTAAGTCTAATAGCATTATCAGAAATATTGTTATATTTAAAGGTAGCACAAAGTTCTAAAAAACTAACAAGATGTAAATTTGGATCCTCATTTGGTGATCCACCAAATTGATTGTTTTGCACCATTTGAATAATAGACGGTTTAAGTTCAAAAGAATTAGCATCTACGAGTGGGTATTTGAATACTACTATGAAGTTCATCAATTGTAGGGTTAGCATAATCCCTTAATGGTTTATAAACATTTTGATCATTAAGTTTAATTGGATTTTGTAAAGTAGCCATTTCTTGAAATTTTTGAATTTGTTTTCCTTTTTTAATTTTTCTAATTGTTCTTTTTTCAATTCAGAATCTAAAGGTATTAATCCTTCAGAACCAAATCTTCGCATAAAACAAGTAATAAAATTTAACTATTTTTTTTCTTCCCCGGCAACGGCGCCAAAAACTTGACCCGACCACCGCGTTTAACGCAGTAATGTTTGCTTGCAAAAGATAGGCAAAAAGCTTTGACTTGATTTCTAAATAGCGGCTAGTGTATAAAATTAATATTATATAAGTAATATTTTTACACACTAGGGATACTACACAAGTATATGTATCGTTTCAAGTAATATAGGGTTTTTAAACAAAGACTCCAGTATCGATCCCACAGGGAAGATTTATAGAAATTAATTTTCTATAAAGCGAAAGAGAAATATAATAGTAAAAATATTTTTATTTTGATTATAAATTACTATTAATTTACTAGATGCAATTTAAAGAAGACAATAATAAGAAAATGATTTTATAAACTCTATATAAAAAAATAACTTTCTTTCCTTCAATTAATCTAAGATTTTTAAGATAATTTAATATTTGTTGGAGAATTTAATTTATGGTATTGTGCCAAATAGAAGCATTCCTATTCTTTACCCATTGATCCAGGTGCAAAGAACATTGACTAATTTACAGAATAGGTCCGGATGTATTCTTAGTAGAATGGGTTAATCTAGGCTCACACTTCTAGATGTCCAAGGGTGGCTATGGTCGACCTACTAGTGACCCTTTCCTATTCTATAAATTAAATTATAAGAATTTATTTTGTCACTCTAAAAACTTATCAATTCTATGCCCTTTAAATATTATCTTCCTATTTATTTGCACTTCACCATGAATAGCCCGCACATGGTCTTCGACTACCTAAGGATTCATGTGACATTTACAAGTTAAGAGTTCTTCTCCTACAAGGTTTTTAAACTCTTCAACAGGTTTTAACAATTCAAATGGCCAATTTAAAAAGTAAAGTAAGATCAGGAATTAATGTAATCACAATGTTTTGAAAATATTTTGAATTTTAATTCTCCATCGAATCTTTATATTATCTTATCTATCTCTTCATAATTGAAGTAAGAAAGTAACTAACTACTCAGAACACATTGAAAATAAATAACAAAACATGATAATTAAACTTTGAATCAAATGTAAAAATATACTTATCTCAAATATTTCTTCTACAGATCTTCTGATTCCTACTGACTCCACAGTGTATTGAACTCCAGATGCAATAACTTGAAAATAAACTCACTAAACTAAACAAAAGTGGTGCTAAATTTCTCTCTCTAATTCTCTCTCTAAGGATGAGAGATCTTAAAGTAGATGGGAGGGGCACGTTTTCTAAAGAATTAGACCTCTATTTATAGGCTTCAAGAGTTTCCTTGAGGCACCTCTTCAAAACATGTCCACATTCAATGATAATTCTAGAAGGTCGGTCTGGCGCCTAGGCGCCGGAATCTAGCGCCTAGGCGCCGGACACCGCGTCCGGTTCTTCTCATCTCTTCACTTTGGCTCGCACCTCTTTGAGATTAAAACCATTTTGGAGCGTCCAAATGCAATGTATCACATGTCCTATTATCAAGGAACAACTGGCAGCCTTCTAGAATGTCCAATAACTGCTAACTCCGTTAAAATAACTGATCAAATGTTGTCAAAACTTGACAGTTTTCGTATCGAGTCTGGCGCCTAGGCGCCATGCCATATTTTTTTATACTTTTTGTATTTTGCTCCATTTTTGCTTTTTTTTGCTCCTTTTTCCTTCTTAAACCTTTTTACATTACCTACATCCAAAAATACAAAAATACTTTTCATTAAAGCATAATATCCTTAGAAATTAATAAGAATTATGACATAAAGAAATAGGTATTTTTTATATATCAAGTGACAGACTAAATTCTTATAATTTGATTTATAGATAAGGAAAGGGTCACTAGTAGGGGCGACCATAGCCACCCTTGGACATCTAGTAGTGTGAGCCTAGATTAACCCATTCTACTAACAATACATCCGGACCTGATCTGTATATTAGCCAATGTTCTTTGCGCCTGGATCAAAGGGTAAAGAATAGGAATGCTTCTATTTAGCACAGTACCATAATATAGATTCTCCAATGAATTTTAAATTATCTTAAAAATCTTGGATTAATTGAAAGGAATAAAGTTGTTTGTTTTATATTATTTTCACAAAATCATTTTCTTATTATTGTTTTCTTTACCTACATCAAGTAAATTAAAAGTAATTTATAGTTAGATTAAAATACAAAATGATTTTGAAAAACAATATTTAAAAATTTATTACCATTTTTCCCCGTGGGATCGATACTGGGGTCTTTGTTTCAAAGCCCTTTATTACTTAAAACGATACGTATACCTGCGTAGTACCCAAAAAGTATATAAAATATTTTTCTTGAAAATTATATTTTGATATATAAACATATATTTAAAAAGTATTAATCACTAACGGCCTAGCATTCGAGTAGCAATCAAGTTTTATTTAATACTATTGCCATAAATTAAAATTTGGTACAAATCTATATAGCAAGTTATTTCGGGTCAAGTGTTTCGCACCTTTGCCAAAAATTAAATTTTCTAGCAGTGGTAATAAATTCTTATATTTGGAAATACAAAAATCGGGTCAACCACTTAGACCAATTTTGGGGATTTTTTAAATTAAATTTTATTTATTATAATTATTTTGAGTTTTGGAGTGTAAATTAATTATCAAAATAAAATTAAAGTTGAAAAATGGATTTCATATTTTTCATAAATCTCTCTGACCTCAAGGAGTTCAGAGAAACAAATTTTACAATTTTCTGATTTTTCTTTGATTTATTTGCATTAATTTAGTGAAAAGGTCTGAAAATACAATTTTTAATATTAAAAATTGTTTTGAGCCATTAAAGTTCAATATCTTAACTTAGAGACTTAGGAAAAATATTTGGTTGGTTTCTAAGTGATTAGGAGTCAAAATGTGACTTTTTATGATTTTTATTATTTTTGTGTTTTTTATTATCTTATAATTATTTAAATATAAAAAAAATCATTAAAAATGAAAAATTATAGAAAATTCAAATTTTAATTTTTATAGACTCCTGTGATATAAGAGAGCCCACAAAACCAATTTGGTGAATTTTTGAAATGTATTTTTGGAGTTGTGAATTTTTAAAGTTTAATTTTGATCATGTGGCTTAATTAATTCATTTAGTGGGGCTAATCATTTACAATTGACTTCAAATTTTTATGCAAGGTTCTCTATATCCTAAAGATTAATGGAGAATTGATTTCAAGTTATTTTAATGGGTGGTTAACCCTAATTAATTAAAATTCAATTTTGAGTATTTAGGCTAATTAAGGTTATTCTTAATGAATTAAGCCTAACCATAATTATCCTAGGGTCCTCTAGCCCTAAGAAACTTCCTAAATTTTTCTAGAATTTATTGAACTATATGCTAATTATTGGAATTAAAATACCAAAACAGTGACATAAACATGAAAAATACATAACTTGCCATAGAGATAGCCTCTGACCTTGAAAAATTCAAGGAATGTTCCCAAGATCAGAGGCTTCAAAAGCCCTATAGTCTCATGCCATGGTTAGTTGTGTATGCAAATGGAGAATCAAAATACTCAAAATAGTAAATAATTAATTAAAAATAAAATACTCATCAAATTAACCCAATTCTTTTTCCACATTGTTTTCCTCTGTTCACTGAGCAAGAGGGTATTTTTATTTTTGTTTTGTGATTTTTCTATGAGAAGTTATGATTTTTTTAAGTTTATGTTCAAAAATAAATAAAAAATCCAATTTCCCTCTCAAACTATCGCTATCAAGGGGAGCCACGTGTCGCTCGGTGATTGGCTGGCATGTTTCTGCTTATGGATGAAGCTCCCTTCCAATTGCATCTCGGCCGTCCGTGCGATACACATGTGATCAGACGGCTACTGCTCCTCTCTCCTAGTTCTATTCACCCAAAACTGTCTACCTTCAAACCTTGATATCTCACTCGTCTTTCAACGAAATTGAGTGAAATTTTTTTTAAAATGATCGTCTAATCGAGTAGCACACATCTATATGGTGATGATATACTTAAAGCATGTGAATATTTACAGAAATTTAAAATAATCTCTGTTGGAGGAGAAAAAATTTTCTACCCTTGTCCAAGAGGTGAGGCCTCAATTGGAAATGGTTGGATTGAGCTTAGGAGTTCTTGGAGAAGCTTTGGGAATAATTTGGCAGAGTTTTCCCAAGGTAAACTTTTGCATCTCTTCTCTTTGGCCATGAATGGAGCTTAAATAGAGGAGTTTAAGTTCAAATTGGTCAAAGCATGAGGTTGGGCTTGGTTCACCTTTCCATGGTCTGATTTGGCCTAAGAAAAGCTCCCTTGGTTCAGCTTGATTAGTGGGGAGAAGTCACAATCCAAGTACAATTAGGCTTAAGCATGGGTTAGGGGAGACATGGGAGTGCTTAATTACTTTAAGGGAATCAAGAAAGAGGCTCCTCCTCTTGCCCAATATGGTATGGTCACATGAACACCACTCACATGGCTTGCATGGGACTTAAGGATGGCTTCATGGCTAGCCTATGGCTTGTCGACGGCTTGGTCTATTTTCATGAAAAAAGGTTATTTGGAATTTTTTGAAAACTTTGGATTTTTTGATTGGTTTTGTCATTATGCTATTTTGGTTTAATCAAAATGATGTGTTTTGGACTTAGGGGTGATTTAAATCATAGGGAATGATGAGGGAAAATTTCATGTGGGCTTTGGAATGAAATTTGGGCTTTTAAATTTGTTGGAAGTGGGCTTTTTAAAAAGGTTTAAGGAGGTGTGCTTTTAGGTTTGAAAACAAATTGGTAGATGGAAATTTTGTAAAAAATTTGGTCAAACAAATGTTGGGTTTAGTTTAGGGATGTGTCATGACTGATTTGGAACAAATTTGAAGTGATTTTGAATTGAATTGGGTTTAATTTGGGTCTTTTTAGTAAAGGGGCCAAAGTGGCTCAAACTGGGCTAACTTGGTTTAAGGTTGGGCTAATGTTGGATTTGATGTAAAATTAATGTTGAGAAATGTTTATGGGGTGTAACAAAGAGTTTTTAATTTTGGTTGGGCTTTAATTTTGGGATTTGGGCCTATTTGGGTTAGTTTGGGTTTAGGCCAATTTTGGGGATTTTGACATTGGGTTAGGTTTCGGTGGAGTTTAGGTTCAAATTTGGGGAAAATCTTGTTAGTGTTTTTTTTGTGGGGATATTAGGAAGGTTTAGGAAACGATTTGAGGCTAATTGGAGTTGAATTAGGTTGGTTTGGGCTAAGTTTAGGTCATGGGCCAAAATTGGGCTTTAAGCTTCAAATTGGAATTGGATCCAAATGTCAAGAAAATTGGACTTGGATTTGGTCTAAATTGATATTTGGGATATTGAATTGAAGTTTAGAATTGGATTGGATCAACATTGAGGTTAATTGGAGTGGTTTGGTTTGACATTGGGTTCACGTGGGTTAAAAATGGGTCAAATTAGGGGTTTTTGGTAAAAGTGGTTAAATCGATAAAATTAACTTTTGGTGTAGTTGAAATATTTGTGATTTTTTGGAATTTTCTGGGAACTTTTGGAATTTATGGATTTTTTTGTTAAGGGCATTTTGGGTATTTGGAGGGTATTGGGGGGTCTTTTTAGAAATTTTGGTATATTTAGCTAAGGATGATCAATTTGAATGGTGGGAAGTGCTTAGGACTGGTTTTGATAAATTTTAGGTAATTTAGCCAATTTTGCAAATTTTGGGCAATTTCAAGGGCATTTGGTAGCTTTGGTGGGTGTAGGGCCCCGGAGGTCAAAAATTGAAATTTTGGAAAGATGAAGATTGTTCAAGTTTGAGTAGAATGAAATCACTTTGGTTGAGCCATGAAGCCATATCAAGCCTATAAGAGCCATGAGAGGACTCATTTGAGGCATTCACTATATTGTTCATAACCCTCTTAGCTAAGAGCTTAGGGGTTGAGGACCATCCATATGGATCACCTACATGAGTCAGGAAGTCAAGCTAGGTATGAATGGTTTTAGGATTTAAAATGTGTGTGAAAGTGTAATGTGTGCAAGTCAACCCTCACCGACCAGGCCACCCAGGGTAGTCCTAAGGCCAAAGAGTCATATAGGGAACTCATCTTTTAAACCTCCACATTTGATCTTAACCCTCCAAGTGACTTAGGGGTTTACAATCAAACTTATGGTGTTTGCAGGGAGTTAAGAGGTGTTTAAATTTCAAAGTGGTGGGTTCCATTTCTAGTCCTCTAAGATAGTCAAAGGGAAAGCCTAAGGCTAGATCCTAAGTACTAAGGAGAGAGAAGAGAAAAGACCTCATCAAAAATGAGGTCAACAGTGTGTTTTCTTGTTTCTTGTGCTGTTTAGTGTGATTTTATTTGTTAGTGTTTATGTGAACTTTTTATGTGAAAACTGTTTTAAGATTATCTGATGTGTGTTTAAGACTGAAATATGAATGAATTTCTATAAAAGTTTATTTCTGTTTCAGTCTACTGTTTAGTCTTTTTTTTTCTTTTCTTCTTTTTTTTTTATAGAGAGGATTACTATATCTGGATAGCCTGTTAATGGTTTTGAACTTCACTATCCTTAACTTATATTTTCAAAACTTATACATCTCCACTTAATTATTATAACATAAATAAAAATTCAAAAAGAATTCCAATCTTTTCTTTTTCAAGTGATAATTTTTTATTACTTAATATTTCTAAAATTCTATTATTTCTATCATGAATAGAAAAATTCTTTTTCTCGTTCTTCTTTAAGTTAAATAATTCTATTCTTAAAATTAATCAAAGTTAGTAAAATTTTGGTTAATTTTCACTAATTTATTTATAATTTCAAAAATAAAAGTGATCTCAAATAAATTCTTCATTCCTTAAGTTATGTTAAAAAGTTTCTATTTTTAAAAAATTATTAGCTCTTTAAGGACAAATAAAATTTAATTTTGAAAGGATTTTCCCTTCCCCCAAACTTAAATTTTGGTATACTATAATAATTTGAAAGTATGAGAGAAAGAAAATCATAAGTATTTTTAGTAAGTATGTAAAAAAAAACATTCTTAAAAAGAAAAATTAACTTCTAAACGTGCTTTTATAAATAATTAAGATAAAATTGAAGCATGTATATTGAAAGGTAAGCAGGCTAATTTTATGATAATATTAAATTTGAAACAAAATTAAAATAGAGCAAAATAATTAAGTACTAAACATTAAACTAAAACAACATATAAACTAATTCTAAATTCAGTCTCAACACAACAAAATCCTATTACTAAACAGTCAACATACATCAAATACAAAACTAACAAACAATCCAAATAAAACAAACTAACAGAGTTACACATCAAAGAAATCGATAACAACTAATCACTAGCTGTAGCCTCATCATCATCTTCATCACCAAAGGAAAATTCTACGTCCTTAGGATCAACAAATGGTGTGAATCTAGGAAAAGTAGGAAAACTAACATCATGTTCACCCTTCAGAAATATGACTAGGGCTTCATCATACTCATCATCATAATTACTCTTCCTCTGGGTATAATCAGATAAATGATCTAGTTTTCTATCAATAGTATCAATCCTGCAGTGAGTTTGAAATAACTCCTGCTGTTGTTCTAAAAACTGATCATGCATTGATTCCCGAAATCGATGGTGGCTCGGCGAAGTAGATGGTCTAGAAGTATAAGGTCTACACGAAGTATGTGCGAAGTAGAAGGAGCGGTTGATCTCTTCCCTCGAAGACGATCATAGATACTAACACTCTCTCGCCCGATTGGCTTAACGGACTTGACTTCTCCTCAGAAATATCAATAGTGACTCCATTTCTAACACATAGTGAATAGATCAAAAATGGAAATCCCAATCCAACAGAAGTGCTGGGTAGACTCCACAAAATCAAAAATAATGGTTCCGACATTAATAGGCTTCCTCTCCTGAATGCAGTAATTTAAGATCGCTCGATCTCTAGTCACTTCACTCAGGTGGTAGGAAGGTAACAATCTTGCAGAAATAAAGTAGTGCCATGCTTTAGATACACCATTTAATTCAGAGAATTTGAAGTTTACCCTCTTTCCGTTCCTTATCTTCCAAGATCTAGTACCGTTAGTCAGATAAGCAATAATCATGTCCAAATCTCCCTCAGATGGTGATAATCCAGAATAATAGCACTCAATATTTGGTGGCAGGCCATATAATATGTTGATTCTTTCTCGAGTAAATCCTAATCCGATTCCTCTAACAAAGACTTTAGAATCCTCAGCATCCAGAAAATTTGCATAAAATTCTCGAACAAACGGAATAACAGCAATAGCAGTAAAGTAACAAAATCGTTGCCAGTTGTGCGCAACGATAGTATTTTCAATCATCTCCCCAGGATGATAAAAACTTCGTTCCGAGATGAACTTTCTCGACGACGCAAGTTCGTGGAAGCGAAAATGCGCAGCCGCAGTTGGAAATTTGCTGCTATCAAAATTTTCTTGTCCTTTCCCGCGCTTAGATTTTGGAGCCATCTAAACGTGAAAGAAAACAAGAACTATTTTAGGAATCAAAGATTTAAACTCTTTTTAAGTTTATAAAACTTAAAAATAAGTTTAAAAATCCAAAGAAATAATTAAAAATCGAATATTTTTTTCAAATTTTCGGTTCTTAGGAAAACTTAGGGAAATCTATGGTGAAAATCGAAAATAAATGGTTTAAAGTTTAGATCTGACCTTTAGACAAAGAAATCGAGTGGTTTCGCGCTCAAATCCTTAATGTTTTGACCTCAAAATGGATCTAGAGGATGTATTTTCATGAAAATGGGGAAGAAGATGAAGCTTAGGCGTCAAAAATGGCTTTTGGGGGTTTAAATGGTAATTTTCGGGTAGCAGGCCGAACTGGCGCTTAGTCGCCGAATTCTGGTTCCTAGGCGCCAGACTCGCCTTTCACAAAAAAAATTTTAAAAATTTATTTTTCCACCAAAATTCATAAATTCAACTTCCAATTACTCATATCAGAGTAGAGCTTCAGTTTCTAAGTTCTACAACATTTTTCAAAAATTTATAAAAATTAAATATTGAATCCACCAATCAAACATAAGGTTTTCGATCAAACTCACTAATTTCCATTTAAAATCTTCAATTTTGACTCAATACATTCCAGATAAGTACTACATTTGATTCAAGTTTCTAATACACACTCAATCATAACAAGTTCAAAGCAAATACAACACACATTGAACATGAAAGCAAATATACTAACAAACACAATTGATTCTCTAAATCGATACAACGACTTAACAAACCATAATAACCATCTCTTTAACAGAATATTCTAATCTTCACAAGGAAAATTGTGTATTCCACTTGGAAAAAAGACTAACGCTCTCGGGAAATCCGTAGCCGTCTTTTCATCAATCCACTTGTTCTTCGCATACATTTCAACTTGAGCATCTTGATAAGCCGCAATATGATCAAATTGAAGTTTCATTTGCTATTCTAGATGTTCAACTTGATGAAACATCTCATGAAGGAGATCTTCAATCCTTTTAAAATCTTCTTCAAACTTTTCTAAAGGACTAAAAATTTTCTCTAAACTTACAGCAATGAAACCATTGAAGTAGGGTTGAGGATCCCTTGAGACCTTGTCCCTAGCCTCTTCTCCATGATTTCTCCTTTCCATTTCTTCAAAAATTTCTCAAATATCTCAAGAATGAAATGTAAGGGATGTAATTCTGATTGTTTGATGGTTAGGGAAGAAGATGGGTAGATTTAAAGGGGAAAATCGTATGAAAAACTGAAAATTTTCGGTTTTTGCATGACTCAGTAACCGTGGCGCTTAGGCGCCGGACCTATTGATACATCGTTGATTCTGGTGCTTAGGCGCCGAATTCTGGAGCCTAGGCGCTGGAACTATGTTCAACTCCGTTTCGCCTAATCGTCAAATTTTCAAAATTTCATTCTCCAAGATAGGTAAATTATACTGGTAAGAGTAATTTAGACTCGATAACTCGCATTGTAAACTATCATAATGATGGTTAACTTGATCTCCTTTTTACTCATATTTAAAATAGAGTGATCCTATTTTTAAATCTTACATACCTCAAAATATTTTTCCGCTCTAAGTCGACCAAGACTTATGAGCATCAAATTTTTCTAAAGTAATATAAAATTAATCAAGATCGAGGCATAACCTTACATTAAAACACAAAAAAACAAGATAATTATAGGTTGCCTCCTACAAAGCGCTTGGTTTAACGTCGTCAATCCGACTTAAGTAAATCTTTAATCAGGTTGACTCAATTCATAAGCCTCTTTATAAATCTTCTTAATATTTCCTAAATAAGGTTTCAATCTTAATCTATTTACTTTAAAAAATATTCCAGTTTTGGGATCTTTAATATCCACAGCTCCATAATGGTATACTTTCTCAGCAAAATTAGGTCCAATCCATTTAGATCTTAATTTTCTAGGAAAAAGTCTTAAACGAGAATTAAACAGTAAAACTTTTTGTCCAGGCTCAAAAATTTTTCCTGAAATTTTCTTATCATGCAACATCTTCATTTTCTCTATATAAATCCTCGCATTTTCATATGATTCGTTTCTAATTTCTTCCATCTCATTTAATTGCAATAATCGTTTTTCTAGTGCTTTATTCAAATTATAATTAAACTCCTTTATCGCCCAATAAGCTTTATGTTTAAGTTCTACAGGTAAGTGACAATGTTTACCATAAATTAACCGGTAAGGTGACATTCCGATTTATGTCTTATAAGCTGTTCTATAAGCCCATAATGCAGAATCAAGTCGATCAACCCAATCAGTTCTTTTAGGATTAACAGTCTTTTCTAAAATTCTTTTAATTTCTCTGTTTGATACTTCAGCCATTCCACTAGTTTGAGGGTGATAAGCAGTTGTAATTCTATGTTTGATTACAAATTTTTGAAGTAATGATTGAATTCTTATATTCCTTAAATGACTTCCACCATCAGTTATAATTACCTTAGGCATTCCAAATCTTGAAAATATCATTTTCTTTAAGAATTTTGAAACACTTTTGGAATCACATTTTGGTAAAGCAACAGCTTCAATCCATTTTGAAACATAATCAACTGCTAATAAAATATAAATTTTTCTAGATGATGGAACAAATGGTCCCATAAAGTCTAATCCCCATATATCAAAAATTTCAACTTCCAATATATAGTTTAACGGAATTTCTTCTTTCCTAGATATATTTCCCATCATTTGACATCGATCACATGTTTTCACATATTGTCTCACATCTTTAGATAAGGTAGCCCAATAAAATCCAGAATTTAAAATTTTAAATGCAGTTTTATCTATTCCAAAGTGTCCTCCAAAATCAGAATCATGACAATTTTGAATAATAGCAAAAGTTTCCTCATAAGGTACACATCTTCAAATCATAGAATCTTTACCAATTTTAAATAAATGAGGTTCTTCCCAAATATAAGATTTAGCATCATATTTAAATTTCTTAATAAATTTTGTTATCCAAGTCATAAGGTAAAATATTGCTAACTAAATAATTAACAATATCAGCATACCACGGTGTTTTGTATCTTTGAATAACATATAAAGATTCATCAGGGAATTTCTCATTTATATTTTCATCCAAAATAATATCATTTTTAATTCTAGACAAATGATCAACAATTTGGTTTTTGGTTCCTTTTCTATCTACTATTTGAAAATCAAATTCTTGTAGAAGTAAAACCCATCTTATAAGTCTAGGTTTAGAATCCTTCTTAGATATTAGATATTTAATAGCAGAATTATCAGTATGAACTATGCATTTAGTACCAAGAAGATAAGGTCTAAATTTATCAAAGGCATATACTATGGCTAGAAGCTCTTTCTCAGTGGTAGTGTAATATCTTTGTGTTTCAGTGAGAGTTTTACTAGCATAATTTACAACTTTGAAAACTTTATCATATTTTTGTCCTAATACAGCTCCAATTGCAAAATCACTTGCATCACACATTAATTCAAAATATTTATTCCAGTCAGGTGCAACAATGATAGGTGTAACTATTAATTTTTCTTTTAGAATATTAAAACCATTAATACATTCTTCATTAAATTCAAATTGTGCATCTTTTTCTAATAAATGACAAAGAGGTTTAGCAATTTTAGAAAAATCCTTTATATATCTTCTATAAAATCCAGCATGACCTAGAAAACTTCTCACATCAGTAACAGTAGTAGGTGGTTGCAGGTGTATTACATAAGCTAAAAGACATTCTTCTAAGAGCAAATGTTCCATAAGGACTTCTAAATGTTGTCTTTTCTTGGTCCTCAGAAGCAATAATTAATTGATGATAACCAGAATATCCATCCAGAAAATAGAAATATGAGTGTCCAGCTAATTTATCGAGCATTTGATCCAAGAATGGTAAAGGAAAATGATCCTTTCTAGTGGCTTTATTTAGTTTCCTATAGTCAATACAAATTCACCATCTAGTAACTTGTCTTGTAGGAATAAGTTCATTTTTATCATTAACAATGACAGTTACTCCTCCTTTCTTCGGAACACAATGAATAGGACTTAGCCATTGACTATCCGAAATAGGATAAATAATACCGGCATCCGACCACTTAATAATTTCTTTTTAACAACCTCTTTCATAATAGGATTTAATCTTCTTTGCGATTCTATAGTAGGTTTAAAATTTTCTTTCATTAAAATTCTATGCATTCAAATGGAAGGGCTTATTCCTTTTATATCAGCAATAGTCCAACCAAAAGCTTTCTTATAATTCTTTAACACACCTAGTATAGCTCGTCCGGTAGCTAGAAAAGATCTCCCTAAAATAATAGGTATCTCTTTATCTTCTTCCATATCAAGTACTATGAAATCTACAGGGAAGATAAATTTATCCACTTTAACAAGGACATCCTCTATAACTCCTTTAGGATAAGTGATAGATCTATCAGCTAACTGAAGAGTTACATTGGTGGGAGTAATATATCCTAAATCCAATCTTCGATAAATAGAAAATGACATGAGATTAATACTTGCTCCTAAATCACATGAAGCTTTTCCGCAAAATTTTTCTCCAATAGCACAGGGTATAGTGAAACTTCCAGGATCCTTAAGCTTTTCAGGTAATTTCTTTTGAATTAATGCACTGCATTCTTCACTTAATGAAACAGTTTCAAAAGCTTCAAATTTTTATTTTTTGCTTAAAATATCCTTCATAAATTTTGCGTAAGTTGGCATTTGTTCCAAAGCTTCAGCAAAAGGTATGTTAATAGTATGTTTCTTAAAAATTTCAAAGAACTTAGAAAATTGATGATCAAGTTTCTGCTGTTTAAATCTTTGAGGAAAAGGTTGTGGTGGTTTTCAACTTCCACATTAACGAGTATAAAAGTCTGATCTTGACTAGGAGAGAGAGTTTCTTTAGGTTTTTCAATCTCTTCAACCTCAATCTGTTTTTAATTTCATTCTGCAATCTTTCTTTTAATTCCTTTCCACTTCTAAGTTACACAGCTTTAACTTGTTCATGTTCTTCTCCAGTTTCCATTGGATTGATTTCAACATTACTAGGAAGTGTTCCTACAGGTCTGTTATTAATTAAAGTAGCAATTTACCCCATTTGATTTTCAATATTACAAATAACAGTATTTTGATTTTGTAATTGATTATTCATTTGCATAATTAATTCTTCTATTGATAACTTTTTCTGTTGATTATTAAATCCGGGAGGTTTATAATTTGAATTAACTTGATTATTCCAATTTCCGGTGGGATGAGATTGATTATTACCCCATTGTTATTGTGAATTATTCCGAGTTAAAATTAGGATGATTTTTCCACCAGGATTATAATAATTTGAATAAGGATTATTTTTACTTGCAATAGCTTGTAAAGTTTCAATAGTTTGAGGATCTTCTATATTAGTAGAGTTATTATGCGAAATATTAATTACAAAACTATCTAATTTCTTAGATATTGCTGCAACTTGTGAAGCTAAGATAGAAAAGGCTTCATTATCTTGAATACTAGCCATCTTTTTAGGGTTAATCCTTTCGGAAGGCCATTGAAAATTTTTATTAGCCATTTCTTCAATTAAAGTGTAAGCTTCTTCAAATGATTTAGACATTAAAGAACCTCCAAGTGACGGCATCAATAATTGATTTTAAAGATCCAATTAGTCCATTATAAAATGTTTGAATAACCAACCAATCAGGTAAAGCATGATGATGACATTTCTTAATAGTTCTTTAAATATTTCCCAAGTTTCATATATTATCTCCCCCTCAAATTGACTAAACGAAGTAATATCATTTCTTAATTTAGCAGTTTTAGAAGGAGGAAAATATTTAGCAAGGAATTTTTGTGCCATTTCAGCCCATGTTTTAATAGAACCAGTCGCTAATGTGTTTAACCACATCTTTGCTTTATCTCTTAAAGAAAAAGGAAAGAGTCGTCTAATAGCATCATCGGAAACATTATTATATTTAAAGGTAGCACAAAGTTCTAAAAAACTAACAAGATGTAAATTTGGATCCTCATTTGGTGATCCACCAAATTGAATGTTTTGCACCATTTGAATAATAGACGGTTTAAGTTCAAAAGAATTAGCATCTACAGTGGGTATTTGAATACTACTATGAAGTTCATCAACTGTAGGGTTAGCATAATCCCTTAATGGTTTATAAACATTTTGATCATTAAGTTCAATTGGATTTTGTAAAGTAGCCATTTCTTGAAATTTTTGAATTTGTTTTCCCTTTTTAATTTTTCTAATTGTTCTTTCAAATTCAGAATCTAAAGGTGTTAATCCTTCAGAACCAAATCTTCGTACAAAACAAGTAATAAAATTTAACTATTTTATTTCTTTCTTCCTGTAATTTCTTCCCCGGCAACGGCGCCAAAAACTTGACCCGACCGCCGCGTTTGACGCAGTAATGTTTGCTTCCAAAAGATAGCCAATAAGCTTTGACTTGATTTATAACTAGCGGCTAGTGTATAAAATTAATATTATATAAGTAATATTTTTACACACTAGGGGTACTACGCAAGTATATGTATCATTTCAAGTAATATAGGGTTTTTAAACAAAGACCCCGGTATCGATCCCACGGGGAAGATTTATAGAAATAAATTTTCTACAAAGCGAAAGCGAAATATAATAGTAAAAATATTTTTATTTTGATTATAAATTACTATTAATTTACAAGATGCAATTTAAAGAAGACAATAATAAGAAAATGATTTTATAAACTCTATATAAAATAAACAACTTTCTTTCCTTCAATTAATCTAAGATTTTTAAGATAATTTAATATTTATTGGAGAATTTAATTTATGGTATTGTGCCAAATAGAAGCATTCCTATTCTTTACCCATTGATCCAGGTGCAAAGAACATTGACTAATTTACAGAATAGGTCCGGATGTATTGTTAGTTGAATGGGTTAATCTAAGCTCACACTTCTAGATGTCCAAGGGTGGCTATGGTCAGCCCTACTAGTGACCCTTTCCTAGTCTATAAATCAAATTAAAAGAATTTAGTCTGTCACTCTAGAAACTTATCAATTCTATGCCCTTTAAATATTATCTTCCTATTTATTTGCACTTCACCATGAATAGCCCGCACATGGCCATCAACTACCTAAGGATTCATGTGACATTTACAAGTTAAGAGTTCTTCTCCTACAAGGTTTTTAAACTCTTCAACGGGTTTTAACAATTCAAATGGCCAATTTAAAAAGTAAAGTAAGATCAGGTATTAATGTCATCACAATGTTTTGAAAATATTTTGAATTTTAATTCTCCATCGAATCTTTATATTATCTTATCTATCTCTTCATAATTGAAGTAAGAAAGTAACTAACTACTCAGAACACTTTGAAAATAAATAACAAAACATGATTATTAAACTTTGAATCAAATGTAAAAATATAATCATCTCAAATATTTCTTCTACAGATCTTCTGATTCCTACTGACTCCACAGTGTATTGAACTCCAGATGCAATAACTTGAAAATAAATTCACTAAACTAAACAAAAGTGGCCCTAAATTTCTCTCTCTAATTCTCTCTCTAAGGATGAGAGATCTTAAAGTAGATAAGAGAAAGGGGTACAATGGGAGGGGCACGTTTTTTGGAGAATTGGACCTCTATTTATAGGCTTCAAGAGTTGCCTTGAGGCACCTATTCAAAACATGTCCACATTTAATGAATCTTCTAGAAGGTCGGTCTAGCGCCTAGGCGCCGGAATCTGAAGCCTAGGCGCCGGACACCACGTCCAGATCTTCGCACCTCTTTACAATTTTGTCGCATCTCTTCGTGATTAAAACCATTTTGGAGCGTCCAAATGCAATGTATCACATGTCCTATTATCAAGGAACAACTGCCAGCCTTCTAGAATGTCCAATAACCACTCACTCCGTCAAAATAACTGATCAAATGTTGTCAAAAACTTGACAGTTTTCGTATCGAGTCTGGCGCTTAGGCGCCAGGCCATATTTTTTTATACTTTTGGTATTTTGCTCCATTTTTGCTCATTTTTGCTCCTTTTTCCTTCTTAAACCTTTTTACATTATACATCCAAAAATACAAAAAATACCTTTCATTAAAGCATAATATCCTTAGAAATTAATAAGAATTAAGACATAAAGAAATATGTATTTTTTCTAGATCAAGTGACAAACTAAATTCTTATAATTTGATTTATAGATAAGGAAAGGGTCACTAGTAGGGCCGACCATAGCCACCCTTGGACATCTAGTAATGTGAGCCTAGATTAACCCATTCTACTAACAATACATCCATACCTGATCTGTAGATTAGCCAATGTTCTTTGAGCCTGGATCAAAGGGTAAATAATAGGAATGCTTCTATTTGGCACAATACCATAATATAGATTCTCCAATGAATATTAAATTATCTTAAAAATCTTGGATTAATTGAAAGGAATAAAGTTGTTTGTTTTATATTGTTTTCACAAAATCATTTTATTATTATTGTTTTCTTTACCTACATCAAGTAAATTAAAAGTAATTTATAGTTAGATTAGAATACAAAAAGATTTTGAAATACAATATTTAAAAATTTATTACCATTTTTCCTCGTGGAATCGATACTGGGCTCTTTGTTTCAAAGCCCTTTATTACTTGAAACGATAGGTATACTTGCGTAGTACCCAAAAAGTATATAAAATATTTTTCTTTAAAAAATATTTTTCTTTAAAATTATATTTTGCTATATAAACATATATTTAAAAAGTATTAATCACTAACGGCCTAGTATTCAGTAGCAATCAAGTTTTATTTAATACTATTGACGTAAGTTAAAATTTGGTACACATCTATATATCAAGTTATTCTGGGTCAAGTGTTTAGCACCTTTGCTAGAAATTAATTTTTCTAGCAGTGGTAACAAATTATTGTATTTGGAAATACAAAAATCGTGTCAAGTTTTTGGCACTGTTGTCGAGGAATAGAAGGTACAATTTAGAGATTTTTAAATATTATATTTCTAAAAACATAAAAAAATATAATAATATAAAAATAAAAATATATATATAAAAAAAAAATTTCCTTGCTTTATTTTTTTGTATGCGTAGTTTTGGTTCTGAAGGATTAAAACCTTTAGATTCTGAACTAGAAAGAACAATTAGAAAAATTAAAAAGGGAAAAAAAATTTAAAAATTTCAAGAAATGGCTACTTTACAAAATTCGATTGAATTTAATGATCAAAATATTTATAAACCATTAAGGGATTATGCTAACCCTACAGTTGATGAACTTCATAGTAGTATTCAAATACCCACTGCAGATGCTAATTCTTTTGAACTTAAACCGTCTATTATTCGAATGGTGCAAAACAATCAATTTGGTGGAACACCAAATGAGGATCCAAATTTACACCTTATTAGTTTTTTAGAACTTTGTGCTACCTTTAAATATAACAATGTTTCTGATGATGCTATTAGACTTAGACTCTTTCCTTTTTCCTTAAGAGATAAAGAAAAGACGTGGTTAAACTCATTAGCAACTGTTTCTATTAAAACATGGGCTGAAATGGCACAAAAATTCCTTGCTAAATATTTTCCTCCTTCTAAAACTGCTAAATTAAGAAATGATATTACTTCGTTTAGTCAATTTGAAGGGGAGACAATATATGAAACTTGGGAAAGATTTAAAGAACTATTAAAAAAATGTTCTCATCATGCTTTACTTGATTGGTTAATTATTCAAACATTTTATAATGGATTAATTGGATCTTTAAAATAAATTATTGATGCTACTGCTGGAGGTTCTTTAATGTCTAAATCATTTGAAGAAGCTTACACTTTAATTGAAGAAATGGCTAATAACAATTTTTAATGGCCTTCCGAAAGGATTAATACTAAAAAGATGGCAAGTATTCACGATAATGAAGCCTTTTCTATCCTAGCTTCACAAGTAGTAGCAATGTCTAAAAAATTAGATAATTTTTCAATTAATATTTCACATAATAACTCTGCTAATATTGAAGATTTTCAAACTATTGAAACTTTACAAGCTATTGCAAGTAAAAATAATCCTTATTCAAATTATTACAATCTCGGGTGGAAAAATCATCCTAATTTTAACTGGAATAATTCACAACAACAATGGGGTAATAATCAATCTCATCCCACTGAAAATTGGAATAATCAAGTTAATCCAAATTATAAACCTCCTGGATTTAATAATCAACAGAAAAAGTTATCAATAGAAGAATTAATTTTACAAATGAATAATCAATTACAAAATCAAAATATTGCTATTCGTAATATCGAAAATCAAATAGGTCAAATTGCTACTTTAATTAATAACAGACCTGTAGGAACACTTCGTAGTCATGTTGAAATTAATCCAAAGGAAACTGGAAAAGAACATGAACATGTTAGGGTTGTGCAACTTAGAAGTGGAAAGGAATTAAAAGAATGAATGCAGAATGAAATTGAAAAAGAGATTGAGGTTGAAGAGATTAGAAAACCTAAAGAAACTCTCTCTCCTAGTCAAGATCAGACTATTATACCTATTAATGTGGAAGTTGAAAAACCACCACCACCTTTTCCTCAAAGACTTAAACAACAGAAACTTGATCATCAATTTTCTAAGTTCTTTGAAATTCTTAAGAAACTTACTATTAACATTCCTTTTGCTGAAGCTTTGAACAAATGCCAACTTATGCAAAATTTATGAAGGATATTTTAAGCAAGAAATGAAAATTTGAAGCTTTTGAAACTGTTGCATTAAGTGAAGAATGCAGTGCAATAATTCAAAAGAAATTACCTGAAAAGCTTAAGGATCCTAGAAGTTTCACTATACCCTGTGCTATTGGAGAAAATTTTTGTGGAAAAGCTTTATGTGATTTAGGAGCAAGTATTAATCTCATGCCATTCTCTATCTTTCAAAGATTGGATTTATAAGAGCTTACTCCCACCACTGTAACCCTTCAGTTAGCTGATAGATCTATCACTTATCCTAAAGGAGTTATAGAGGATGTCCTTGTTAAAGTGGATAAATTTATCTTCCATGTAGATTTCATCGTACTTGATATGGAAGAAGATAAAGAGATACCTATTATTTTAGGGAAACCTTTTCTAGATACCGGACGAGCTATGATTGATGTGTAAAAGGGAGAATTAACCATGAGAGTTACTGATCAAGAGATTAAATTCAATGTTCTTAAATCAATGAAGTACCCTGATAAAGAGAAATGTTATCGAATGGATATAATTGATTATTTAATTGAGAAACATTATCAAGAAAAATGTAAAGTCATTTACGAAGAAAAATTTGAATTTTTAAGCGATGAAAATGAAGAAGTATAAGAAGAAGAGACTTATTTTATTAAAGATAACTGGGAAACTTTAGACATAACTCAAAATGATATACTTTTACCATCAATTAAAAAATCCCTGAACTGGAATTAAAAATGTTACCTTCACATTTAAAATATGCGTTTCTTGGAAATTCGTTAACTTTACCTGTTATTATTTCTTCTGAACTGAGTAAAGATCAAGAAGAAAATTTACTAGGCGTGTTAAAGAATTATAAGAAAGCCTTTGGTTAGACTATTGCTGATATAAGAGGAATAAGCCCTTCCATTTGTATGCATTGAATTTTAATGGAAGAAAATTTTAAACCTACTATTGAACCGCAAAGAAGATTAAATCCTATCATGAAAGAGGTTGTTAAAAAAGAAATTGTTAAGTGGTTAGATGCTGGTATTATTTATCCTATTTCGTAGTCAATGGGTAAGTCCTATTCATTGTGTTCCGAAGAAAGGAGGTGTAACTGTCATGTTAATGATAAAATGAACTAATTCCTACAAGATAAGTTACTGGATGACAAATTTGTATTGATTATAGGAAATTAAATAACACCACTAGAAAGGATCATTTTCCTTTACCTTTCTTGGATCCAATGCTCGATAAACTAGCTGGAAACCCTTATTTCTATTTTCTGGATGGATATTCTGGTTATCATCAATTACTTATTGCTCCTGAGGACCAAGAGAAAACAACATTTACAAGTCCTTATGGAACCTTTGCTTTTAGAAGAATGCCTTTTGGTTTATGTAATGCACCTGCAACTTTTAAAAGATGTATGATGTCAATATTTTGTGATTTGATTGACAAAGGAATTGAAATATTCATGGACGATTTTTCAGTTTTTGGAACTTCTTTTGAATCTTGTTTGGAAAAATTTTCCTAAGTTCTGAAAAGATGTGAAGAAACAAACTTAGTTCTTAGCGGGAAAAATGTCGATTCATGGTCACGAAGGCATTGTACTTGGTCACAAAGTTTCACAAAAAGGGATGGAAGTAGATCAAGCGAAAGTGAAAATTATTGCTGAATTGCAACCACCTACTACTGTTACTAATGTGAGAAGTTTTCTAGGTCATGCTGGATTTTATAGAAGATACATAAAGGATTTTTCTAAAATTGCTAAATCTCTCTGTCATTTATTAGAAAAAGATGCAAAATTTGAATTTAACAAAGAATGTATTAATGCTCTTAATATTCTAAAAGAAAAACTAATATCTGTTGTTGACCTCATTTTTTATGAGGTCTTCTCTTCCCTCTTTAGTGTTTAGGATCTAGCCTTAGGCTTTTCCTTTGACTATCTTAGAGGATTAGAAGTGGAACCCACCATTTAGAAGTTCAAACACCTCTTGACTCCCTGCAAACCCCACAAGCTTGATTGTAGATCCCTAATCATCTAGAGGGTTGAAATCAAATGTGAAGGTTTAAAGGTTGAGTTCCCTATAGGACTCTTTGGCCTTAGGACTACCCTGGGTGGCCTGGTCTGGTGAGGGTTAACTTACACACTCACTAAACTCACACTCTACCCTCTGACACACACAATCCAAATCCTAAAACCACACCTTACCCCAACTTGACTCCCTGACTCATGTAGGTAATTCATATTGATGGACCTTAACCCCTAAGCCCCTGGTTAAGAGGGTTAGGAACAACATAGTGAATGCCTCCAATGAGTCCTCTCATGGCTCATATGGGCTTAATTTGACTTCATGGATCAACCAAAGTGATTCCATTTCACTCATATTTGATCAACCTTCATTCTTCCAAAATTTCAATTTTTGACCCCGGGGACCCTATACCCATCGAACTTACCAAAAGCCCTTGGAATTGCCCAAATCCTCCAAAATCTCCAAATCACCCAAAAGTCCTCAGAATCAATCCTAAACATTTTCCCCCACTCAAATTGACTACCTCCAGCCAAAAATACCAAAATTTCTAAAAATACCCCCAATACCCTCCAAATTACCAAAATGCCCCTCTTGACCCAAAAATCCAAAAATTCAAAAAATTCCCAGAAAATTCCAAAAAATCCCAAATATCCCTAATTTCATTTTGTCCAACTACACCATGGGCCAAGTTTGTCAATTTACCCCACTTTTACCAAAACCCCCAATTTAGCCCATTTTAAACACAAATGAACTCAATGTCAAACCTAATCACCCCAATTGGTCTAAATTTTGGTCCAATGCAATTCTAAACTTCAATTCAATATCCCCAATATCAATCTAGACCAAATTCAAGCCCAATTTGATTGGCATTTGAATCCAATTTGATTTTAAAAGCTTAAGGCCCAATTTTGGCCCATGACCTAAACCTAGCTCAAACCAACCTAATTCAATCCCGATTTGACCCAAATCTTTTCTAAAACCTTCCTAGTATCCCCAAAAACAAAACACTAACACGGTTTGCCCAAAATTTGGACCCAAAACTTACTCAATTTCAACCCAAACCCAAAATTCCTTAAATTGGCCTACACCCAAACCTAACCCAAATGGGCCCAAATCCAAAAAATCAAAACCCAACCAAAGTTGAAACCTATTTGTAACACCCTCATAAACATTTGACAACATTAATCTTACATCAATTTCAACCCTAGCACAACATTGGCCCAAATTAGCCTAATTTGACCTATATTGGCCCCTTTACCAAAGAAGCCCAAGTCCAACCCAATTCAAACCCAAACCACCTCAAATTTATTTCAAATTACTCATGACACATCCCTAAACCAAACCCAACATTTATTTGACATGGCCCTTTACAAACTTTTCATCCAAAAGCCCATTTTGAAACATGAAAGCCCACTCCCTTAAACCATTCTAAAAGCCCACCTTTGCCAATATTTTAAAAAAACCCAAACCCATCCTAAAGTCCATATGATACTCTCCCTCATCTTACATTCAACTTAAAATTATTTCTAAAGTCCTAATTTATCATTAAACCATTCCAATTCTAGCCAAATGACAATTATCATCAAAATGCTAAAAATCACAAAATCCTTCCTCATGAAAGTTGACTTAACTTTTCCCAAGCTAAATGGAGCCATGAAGCCATGCATGAGCCACATGGGAGCCATGAGAGCCTTGGACACCTCACCATACCCAAGATGGCAAGAGGAGGAGGCTCTTTCCATATTCCCTTAAGGGGATTAGCCACTTCCATGATTCCAATAAACCTTGCTTAAACTTAATTGTACTTGGATGGTGACCCTTCCCCACTAATTAAGCTGAACTAAACCACTTTCTCTTTAGCCCAAACTAGCTATGGGGAGGTGCACCTAGCCCAATCCATACATTTGACCAAACTTAGCCAAAATACACCCTTACCCCATTCCATTTTAATTCAACCACTTTACACATGGCCATTGCCAATTCCCTACACTAAACCCCAGCCCTGACTCACCTGAACCTGAGGGTGACCCGTGCATGCCGGCCAGCTGCCTGGATCGCCGGAAAACACCATACCTGAGAGCTCCCATGTGAGCCAACATTGAAATTCTCCCTTGCTGAGTTGCCCCATGCCCAATGGCCACCATGGCTGTTCTTCTCTTGCATAGAGCAGCTGATTCCAACCCCTAACTCCCCCTGGGAGAGCCTCCAGAAAGCTCTATTTAAACACCACCTCTCTCGGCCATGGGGGAGGTGCTGAAACAAACCTTAAGGAAACTCTGCCAAAATTGTTCCAGACTACTCCCCACACTTAGAGCATTTGATCCCCACTGTTCTCCTGCCCCAATTCCTACTGATTGAGCTCAATTTTGAAGCTCAATTCTTAGGCCAGAACAGGACACTTTCAAATCCCCCACCAAAATCAAATTAAACTCTCCCACACCAGCACAAAACCAAGAGAAGGAGTTCTCCAGTGGAAGCCCCCTCTCCAAGCCACCCAGCTGTTCCAAACTCCAAAGGTTGTGATTGGGCTTGGTTGAAATCATACCTAGACAATTCACCAGGCCAAGGGACTTCATCTGCAGCTTGCTTGGACCCAATCGAACGTGACATAACTCTCAGATTGAAGCCACACTTCTCTGAGCTAAGGTATGGGCTAATTCTTTATCCCGAGCTTCTGGGGATTCTCTATTTTAAATGCCTTAATTTCAATGCATGATCACCGTATAGATGTATTCGTCTCTTCGAGATGAATCCATAGAGCCCAAGAACACAAAAATCCATTGAGAATCGAGTGAGATCTTAGGATTTTCGTGTGGACGGCTCTCGGGTGAGGTCGATCGGGGACGATGAACAGATGCCGTCCATTCGCGTGTGTATTGCATGGATGGCCAAGATCGCACCGGACGGGACAACGGGTCATGAACTGTGGGCCGCGTGGCATCCCAGTCAGATGGCGGCGCCGAATCAAGAAGCGACGCTTGGAGCTTCGGAGGCGCCGAGGTTGAGTCAGCGCCGCGTGTTTAAATAGAAAATTACGGATTTTTCTTATTTATTAAATAGCCAGAACTTCAAAAAACCATAACTTTGTGTAGAAAATCCTAAAAATAAAATAAAAATACACTCTTGCTCAGTGAATAGAGGAGAATAATATGGAAAATTCAATCAAGTATTTTATTTTTAATAATTTATTTACTCTCTGCACTATTTTAATTCTCCATGCACATAGACAATTCATCATGGCATGAGACCATAGGGCTTTTAAAGCCTCTGAACTTGGGAACATTTCTTGAATTTTCCAAGGTCAGAGGCCATCCTTATGAGAAGTTAATGATTTTTCAATTGCATGTTACTGTTTTGAGTATTTTAATTCCAATAATTAGTATGTTGAGAAATAAATTCTAGGAAAATTTGGTGATGTTTCTTATGGCCAGAGGAACCTAGGAAAAATAAGTTTTGAGTTAATTCACTTGGAATAACCCTAATTGGTCTAAATGCCCAAAATTGAATTTTAATTAATTAGGGTTAACTACACATCAAATTAACTTAAAAATAATTCTCCACTGTCCTTTAGGGTCAGGAGAGTCTCACATAAAAATTTGAAACTAATTAGACTTGATTTGATCCACCAAATGGGTTGATTAAGCCCCAAAAGTAAAATTAAACTTTAAAAATTCATAACTCACAAAAGACTTTTCAAAAATTCACAAAAATGGTTTTGGAGCTTCTCGATATCGGGGGAACTTAGGAAAATTAAAATTATAATTTTCTAAAAAAGTTGATTTTTATCATTATTTTAATATTTTTAATAATTAAAAAATAATAAAAAATCGTAAAAATATTAAAAATCACCAAAATGTCACATTTTGAATTCTAATTACTTAGGAACAAACCAAATATTTTTCTTAATTCCCTAAGATAAGATATTGAATTTTAAAGGCTTAATGTAATTTTTAATATTAAAAAATATATTTTCCAACCTTTTCATTAAAATAATTCTAATAAATAAAAAAAATCAGAAAAATATAAAATTTGTTTCTTTAGACTCCTTGAGGTCAGAAAGGTTTAAGAAAAATATAAAATCCTTTTTCAAATTTAATTTTATTTTAAAATTAATTAATTCTCCAAAACTCAAAATAATTCTAATAAATAAAATATAATTCAAAAAATCACTAAAATTGGTCCAAATAGTCCTCTGGTCATTAGGAACATCCCATAATTTTCTCAAGGACAGAACCATTTCCTTGGTCATGTTATTGAATTTTGATTGAAAGCCCCTATTTTCCATTAAAAATAATTGCATATAAAAATTAAATACAGAAAAATCACATTTTCTCCTCTAATGTCTTAATTGACATGTGAGTGAGGTTACATAAAAATTTCAAGTTCATTTGAGCTTAATTTAATGAGTTATAGAATTATTAAGCATGAAGGGCAAAAGGGTAATTAAAAAATTTCAACCCTTAATTAAAGATTTTAGGATTAATCAAAAGGGGAGGCTAAAATATTTGATTTTAAACTGATTTTGGATGATTGAAACTTAAATGATTAAGGGTAGAAACCTACTAACCATTTCAAAAAAAAACAAATAAAATAAAACTTTAATTAATTAATTAATTAAAATTTTGGAAGAATAATAGAAATTGGAATTATTAAAGTAGGGATATTATTAAGAGGATATTTATTCTTTAATTTAAAAATCCCTAAATAAATCACTTCAATAATACTTAATTCTTAATTAAAAAAATTAATTAAAAAAATAATCCAAATTTAAATTAAACTAAAATTAAATTAAATTTTAATTAAAATTAAATTAAAACTAAATTAAATTAAAATTAAATTGAAATTAAATTAAAATTAAATTAAATTAAATTAAAATTAAATTAAAAGTAAATTAAATTAAATTAAATTAAAATTAAATCAAATCAAGTTAAATTAAATTAAATTTAAATTAAATCAAATCAAATTAAATTAAATTAAATTAAATTAAATTGAATTAAATTAAATCAAAATCATTTATCAACAAACCTAAATTAAATCATTAAGAATTAAATCTAAAATAACTTGAACACTATTCCAAACTTAAACTAATTTTTTATAATTAAGTCAAAATTAAAATTAAATCATTAAGTAAAAATCATTAAAATACTTAATAATTTGATTTGCCCTTTTAAAGCTCTTATTGTTATAACTCTTAAATGAGGTATCAAGTGAAGTGTTACTTCACTTATAGGATATTCAAAAGTCCCAGTTCACTGTGCAAGAGAACAAAACTTCAACCCCTGGATGATTGATTCACTTGTATAATTAAATTCTCTTGAACTTAAAACAATCCTAGAGGTATCGAAAAGATGTTTAAGACTCGTCTTAAGCACTTCCTCAATATGATAGGATGTTTATAAGAACAATTGAATTTAATTGTTTCTTTGATGAAGAAAATCGTCCTTAAACCAAAACACAAGAACCTAGACGTCATAGGAGATGACTAGCTATAGGATTAGGACTTTGGTAGACAACCAAAACCTCTCCCTTAGCTTTACCTAGATACTTGTTGAAATATTTAAATGCCTTAACATGTGTTTTAAGTGCAGCTTGGGATGACGGGAAGACCCTCCAGGTACGCTTTTATTTTATTGCAATTTACTTACATGCACTGTATTTTACTTTTCTTGCATGATAAACAATTGTTGCATGAAAACCAAAACTTTTAGGGTAGTCCCTGAATTGAAACCAAAACTAAATTAAAAATCACTGCAAGATAAAATTCACCGCCACAACATTTCAAAATATAAAACAACTCAAAATTTAATCACAAACAGAACAACAAAACTACAATTGCAACTAAATTAAAACGTCTCGTTGGATGATCGGGAATACCTCGGATGATGTAACCCACGTGTTGGTAACGGGATTTCCCACGGTCTAAATGAAAGTGTGGAACTCATTCAGTTGAGTTTAGCAAATTCATCTGGACTAAGTGAATTCAATGAAAATAACGGTGTCGGGATGACGGAACCGTGGGATCTTAATCGGTTCTGTTTAACCAACTTTAAGATTTTTTTAATTAAAATATTAAAAAAAACACTTGAACTCCAAGATTTTTTTTCTCTAAACCGAAACACTTCTCTCATGTCCTGATTTATGACTTCTAAAACTAAACCTCTCTAACAATAAGGAGCTCGGAGCATGGTGGGCAGCTCGGCCATCATCATCAGCAAAACTCGGATCTACTTCAGCAAAACTTTCTTAGAATTAAATAACCAAGCCATAGGACTTCGAGGTAGTTTGCCTAGTGCAACATAAATCCTCAACTCTTCGTTAGTCATTTGCATGATCATGTCATGTAAATTAAGCCCTAACTGATCTTAGGACTCCGAGGTAGTCGTTTAGTACGACATAAACCCTCATATCTTCGAGGCTATTTGTATGATTTTATCATACAAATATAAGTCCAAATTAATGAAAATTGGCAGGATTACAATATTAAATAAATTCTCAAATTGAAGCCAAATAATAGGATAGTTTGGGAAGTTGCCAAGATTCTTCTTGGATCCTCAACTTCTCCTACTTCTCTTCCTTTGGATTCATGAAAATAACTGTTCTAAATTTGATCCTTTCCCTATTGAAATTTCCAAAACCTAAATCCTTTGAAAACCTTAAACTTTGAAATTCTTGAGAGCAAAACCACTGATCATTATCGAGAGTTTTCTTAAATGATTCACTTTATTTAAGATGTAATTAACTATAGGGGCTTGCCCTTATAGGGAACTTTAAGAACCCAGGTAATATAAACCCTGCTTAATTCCTTTATATTAAGCGGGGGAACTTATCGGCTTATAAAATTGGTTTGCAGGCCAAACGGATGTCACAAATCTTCTAGTTTATTTAAACAAGCCCCATTATCGAGCAGTGTGTCTATTCTTCGGGATAGATATACAGTTTGTGGTGCGGTGCTCGTTTATATAAACTATTCGGGATGTGAGATCGGTTTGATTTCACATCTTAAAATTTTCGAACTTAAAATTATTTCAACATCAAATACTACTTTTCAAATTATTTATTTAAATTAAATTAAAATTTCGCCCACTATTTCTGTAGGCGACCTCCTTTTTAAAATACAACTCAACCTAAAAATATGCCGACAACTTCTGGCGACTCCGCTGGGGACTAGTTTCTCTCTCCTTTAAGATCAGATGGTTTTGCTTTCATAAATCGGTAGTGAGTCCATGCCCCTAGTGGACCAAACTACTATTCTTTCCGTTGACATACATCGTTCATTTCTGTCTTGAACGGGTATAACCAACTGCACTCGGGTTTAGGAACCACTATTTAGACATCCCTAAACAGAGAGGTTCCAAGATCCTTTTACCTTATTTTTGAGGTGGGGTGGACCCCCAATAGGTGTTAGCTTAGGAGCGGTCCTTCGGGTTGATAAGTCTTGCATAAGACTTTCTCTTCCTTCTCAATCCTAAATCAGGCCCTTTACCTTTTCTATAACTTTTTTTTCCTTTAACCGTTTTGTTTCTAACAAACGAACTACCTAATAAACAACCTCTTCTATAAATCACAAATGCACTAACATAAGCGAAAATGTGTTCGAACTCTTTCTTTTTTTCGTCCTAAACTTTATGACGAAAGGAAGTATAATTCGGGACTGACATTCGGAATCTGCCCTGCAGAAAATGGATGCCCCAAAGTTAATCTTCTCCTTCACCAATGGACTGGACTTCGCTGTGTACAAGGATGAACGCGCCGACAATGGGATCATCCATTTTGGACAAGGATTTGGCAACACGGATGTCAAGATCGGCGACGTCGCACTCTTCACACTAATGGAAAAAATGTCGAAGCCGAAGAGCCCGTGATTGAATTCAACTCCGAAGTCGGCTCGAGAGTTCCCCCCTTGCAAAGGGTTCCAGCTGAGAGGAATACTATTGTTCGTAGGAGGACTGTTGTCTCTACCCCCACCAGTCTAGTCGTTTCTGCACCTACCCCGGCTCCCGCTAAACTAAAGGGGAAGGAAGTCCAAGTTTGTAATAAGCCTGTTACCGTGGAGGGTACAGATCTCCCTGTGAGACCTTCCGTTTTCGAAATTGGGTCCAGCTCAAGGGTTCCACCCGTAACACGGACTCAGAGGAGAAACAGAAGTAGAAAGATTGCCAGAAAGGCCAGAGCTGCTGAAGTCACTTTCTTAGAAGAGATCCCTGAGTACACACCATTGTTTGAGTACATACCATTGCCTGAGTATACACCGCTTTTGGAAGGAAGTAGATTCTACATTACCTCAACCCGCATACTATAGCAATAGCCGAAAGAAAAGGGCTAGGATTACACCATTTGCCCGACTGCAGACTGTGATAGAGAAGTTAACAAAGAAAGAGAAATGTCCTGTATCAGAGATTTTAAGAAGGATAGGGCGGGTGCCAGCCAAATCTCATCTTGAGCCACGAGTAGAACCCATGAGCGCCACAGAAAAGCCGAACTAGAAGATGAAAGCTAGTCCACCTGTTGTTGTTTCAGGTTTACAGATCAGGGAGGATACCACTTTCCAGCATTCAGTCGACAGACCATCCGGTCCTAGGCCTTCTGCTGCTAGAAGGATGGTATGGCTTCCTACTACTGGCTAGTTAAGACCGAAACAACGACCTGAAAAGGAAAGTCTCGTCAGGAGACTCGAGTCCGAAGAGAGCGCCACTACGATGAAGGGGACTCCCAAGAAGGAAATCCAACAGCCATCGCATGATAAGTGCGAAACCGTACGAAAAAGACCATTGGAGGACACTATGGAAAAGATAAGAATCGATATTCAACGATTAGCAAGAGAAAGAGAAGAAAAGTTCGGAGATGAAGTCGATTCGTCGGAATTCATGGATGACGAATATGTGGAGATCAACATGGTTGAGACACGAGCATCGTCAGCTTCGCAAGGTGCTCCGGTAGTTGCGGAAAGAAATGAACCCGAAATGTTAAGAGCACAACTTCGAGAAAAAGATGATACAATCTCTCAAATGGCGAAAAGAATGGAAGAGATGGCTGCAGCCCTAGCCACTCTTCAGAGTCAGGTTCAACCCCCAAGAGAAATGCCTCCAAAAGTTATTCATATTACAAACGGAGGAAAAGAGATTACATCCGTTAACGAAGACGATCAGCCGAAGAAGGATTCTATCCAGAATATGATTCCAGAGAAAGACATCAAGAGCATGGTAGAATAGCATGTGCGAGAAGCCTTAGAACAGTCTAAGAGCGGAGCATCTATTCGAGCTGAGTAGACCTTACCCCGAAGAATTTGATGCGATACGATACCCAAAGGCTTCGTACCACCTCTCGTTCATGACTTTTGATGAGTACTGGAAACCCTTGATAGCATGTTGCACATTTTCACGCTAGTTGTTGCAATGCCAGTGGAAGTGACACCTGACTCTTCCAACAGTTCGTTAGCAGCCTGTCAGGGCTCGCCTTCGATTGGTACGCAGAGTTACCGAACGGTTCGGTAAAGACATTTTCAGAATTAGAGAACCTCTTCGTGAAAAGTTTGCCGGAGCTCAACACCATATCACCATCGGTGATCAAGTGGTGGAGAAACAGAAATCGAATTAAACTTTAGTAGACTACATACTTCGATGGAGGAATCTAAGCATGAAGTGTGAGCCACAACTACAAGAACAGAATGCAGTCGGTATCTTGCTTAAAAGCATTCACGGCCCGATAGCACTTCTCCTTAAGGGATTTACGATTAAGACTTTCGAGAAGTTGTTAAGCAAGGCCGAAAGCTTGCAAGAAGAAGCGAAACAATTAAGCTTCGTCGACAAGAGAGACAAACAGAAGCCTGTGAAGACATTTGAAAAGAAATCTGGGATCGTCGCGGCAGTCGATAAGAGCAAGCAGCCAATGCAAATACAACCGGAGCAGCCGCAGCCCAGCTATCAGCAACCTCAGCAGAACTACCAACAACCTCGACCCGGTTATCAGCCAACTCAACAACATGAGCAACCGCCTCGCCCGCAGCGCACGTTAAAAGAGCTTATAAATAGAGAATATCCGTTCAAGAATGAGGCAATGCCAAAGATGTTCCGCAGTTTGATGAAGACTCCAGATTTTTAACTTTCAGAACCCAGGAAGCCAGAAGAAGTCAATAAGAAAGACCATCCCATATATTTCCCTTACCACCGGATGCTTGGGCACAAGATAGAGGACTGCTTTACCTTCAAGACTTGGCTCTACGACATTCTCTGAAAAGGGAACATAACGATTCTGAAGGAATACATGAAGGAACCCCAGAAAGGCGGTTCCGTCAATGTTATTTCAACGGGTCCTATTGTTCCTATAGATCCCTACACGACGAATGATGGATGGAGAACCGCTTGGATGAAGTCATCGAAGAAAATTTTGGATCGCATCCAAACCACTTCGGTGCTTGCTTCGATTCAAAGTTTGAAACCTGTCAAGCCGGCGCTATCGCTTGCGATTGAAGAGCCACCCTAAGAAGAAAAGATCGTAGAAAAGAAGGAGATCGTAGAAGAAGAAAAGACCGAGGCTCTTAAGGCTAGACTAGGGGCTGCTTATCCTAGGATGGTTGTTTCCGATTCGGGGGAGAAATTCGTCGAACCTCTGACACTGTATTATTATTTGCTCGCTCCGGCGGGATCTTATAATGATAAGAGTTATGGCGTTGGCTACGTTTTGACTATTTCTAATGATTACGCAACTAAAGACAACCAACCTAATCCGGATCTCGATTCTGATACAGATAACAATTCTCAAATCATACACAACCTCAACAATCACGATGACAAAGACGACATTCACCAAGAAGGCTACAAAAGTTCAACAAGAAATGAATCTATTTGTGAATTTTGAGGAGCTCCAATCACAATAGAGTTAGAGCTTTCAGATTCCAAAGCGACTCCAGAAGAACCTGTCATGCCAATTCAAAAGGAGACACCAATAAACTCAGTACCAGATTCAGAAGAAATCACGAAGTCAACTTAAGGAGTGGAAGGGTTCTACCTCCGAGAATGGGTCCAAAAGATAAAGGAAAGCGGTGGTTGTTCAAGAAGAATCAACCCTGGCGGAAGAATTGCCCATTCGGGAAGAAAGCTGGAACACATGGTAACAAAGTGGACTATAACGTGCTAGCCCATCTTAGGAAACTACCAGCCGAACTAAGCATCTACGACGCTCTCATATTATCAAAAGAGATCGGGAAGCTCGATCGAGGCCTTACTTGATCCGAGAAATTTGTTTAGCTCAGATGGCGGAGATTCCTTAGACGAGGTTTGCTCGTTAAAGGAACAGCGAGGTGTTACCTTCACGGACAGTGATCTACTACTTGGGACAGCCAATCACAACCGACCGTTGTACATTTCAGTCACAATCGGAAAGTTTATGCTCTCCAGAGTATTGGTAGATCCAAGAGCGTCAATCAACATAATGAATCTTTGGATGCTAGCATACTTGGAAATTGATGCTCGCGAGCTTGAAGCGGACAAGATGTTACTAAGAGGATTCAACCAGAAAGGAGAAAGAGCCCTCGGATCAATAACGCTGTTGATGAAGACTGGTGATTTAGCAAAGACAACCACAAAATTCCATATAATTGATTCTGAAACATCGTTCAACGCGCTACTGGGCCGACCGTGGAAACATGAGAACCGGATTGTACTGTCATCTCTGCATCAGTGCATAAAATACTACGATGGAGGAGAACAGTGCATCAAAGGTGACTTGCAACCGTTCTTCGTACATGAAATTGGAATTCATGAAGACGCAGCCTACTACGCGCCTCCAAAGAAAACAATCTTCTCCAGAAATACCATGCCCAACGAAGCAAAAGAAATTCGAGACGATGAAGAACATGAAGTTCTAGTCCAACAGTCACTCACCACTCTCTTACGACGAGATGGTGAAGGTTTCTCTAGAACTCGCATCCGAGGTCGAGGCCGGGGACGAGGTCGTGGAAGACACGTTGGGACGATTAGACAGAAGAAACCCTTCATCGACGTTGATTGGGAGAACAACTCTGAGGAAGAAGAAGAAATCAAGAAAGAAGCAGCTACAATAAATCAGAAGAAGCAATAATTCAAGATCTCTCTCGAAGATGAAAAGAACGAAGAATACAAATATATGTATGAGAAGATTAACCACTATGTACACACTATGACCCTGACCCCGATCCAGTCTAATAAGATCAAGGGTATGGTGGTCAAGGAAGTGCATGGCGGTGGTGCTAAACCAATCAAATTTTACCATGGTACTTCTTCTTCCAATAATGAAAAGGGTGTACAATTTGAAGATGTTACTTCTTCCGAATTAATGGAATTACCTTTTGAGTGGTACTCTCCCTGTTTTCAAAATTTAATTCAGCATGGTGTCTTACCTCGACAATGGACAAAAGGTCAATCACAACACTTCAAAAAATTATGGAATAACACCGGTCGGCCTCCTAATTCAAAGCATGGTCTCGGATTCCGTACAGTAGGATCAGTTGACGATACGGAATTTTGCTTGGTTGTCACTTGTGAATCTAATGAAGACAGCTTGGAAACTACAGAAGATCTTGAAGATCTACAAATTGAAGACGCTCCACTAGAGTTCGAAGAAGAAATCAAATCTACAATAGACGAGTTAATGGAAGTTAACTTAGGTACTGGCGAAGAGCCGAGGCCAACCTTTGTTAGCTCCTTACTCAATAAGAAGATTCCGAGGAAATGATCAAGCTATTAATGGAATTCAAGGACTGTTTTGCTTGGAGTTACGACGAAATGCCAGGATTAGCTCTACGAAGTCGCAGTTCACAAGTTAGGAGTAGACCACTATACATTCCGGTCGAACAAGCTCCCGAAGAATGCGTCCAGAAATTGAAGAACAAGTAATAGCCGAAGTTAAGAAGCTGATCGACGCTAAATTTGTCTGTGAAGAACAATACCCTACTTAGTTAGCCAACGTGGTACCAGTTAGAAAGAAAAATGGTCAGATTAGGATCTGCGTAGACTTCGGGGATTTAAATAAAGCATGTCCAAAGGATGACTTTCCACTGCCAATCCCAGAACTGATGATCGACATTGCTTCAACACATGAAATATTCTCATTCATGGATGGATTATCAGGATACAACCAGATAAAGATGGCATCAGAAGACGAAAACCTCACAGCTTTCAGAACGCCGATCGGAGTGTATTGCTACACAGTAATGACATTCGGACTAAAGAACGCAGGAGCAACATACCAAAGAGCGATGAAAAAGATTTTTAATGATCTCATTCACAACCAAGTTGAGTGCTACGTGGATGATGTGGTCATCAAAAGCAAACTGAAGGAAGATCACCTGTATGATTTGAGAATTGTTTTCGAGCGACTAAGGCAATACAACCTTAAGATGAATCCCTTAAAATGCGCCTGCGGCGTCACCTTCGGGAAATTCTTAGGATTTGTTGTCCGACATCACGGAATCGAAATTGATCCGGAAAAGATTAAAGCTATCTTAGAGATGCTGCCTCCCAAAACCTTAAAACAGCTACGATCCTTTCAAGGAAAGCTGGCATATCTTCGACGCTTTATCTCGAACTTGTCAGGTAGATGTCAGCCCTTCTCGGCATTAGTTAAAAAGGACGCCAAATTCGTTTGGGAAGAGAAATGCCAACGGGCCTTCGAGGACATTAAGCAATATTTAATGACACCTCCTGTCTTAGCAGCCCCAGTCTCGGGTAGACCGTTGATACTTTATACCACGGCTCTAGACAACTCCCTTGGAGCCCTGCTAGCCTAGGTTAATGATGAGGGAAAAGAAAATGCTCTCTATTACTTAAGTCGTCGTCTGATTCCGACGGAAGTAAAGTATCCTCCAATTGAGAAGCATTGTTTGGCCCTGATCTTCGCTGCACAGAAACTCAGGCATTACATGCTTTCTCATAAGATCAACATCATTTCGAAAGTTAATCCATTGCAATATTTGATGACCCGACCGACACTTTACGGCGGACTTGCCGAGTGGTCGATGATATTATTACAATTCGACATAACTTTCGTTCCTCTTCGTGCCATAAATGGACAAGTTCTAGGCGACTTCCTTGCGGCACACCCTTCTACGGCGGATTCGCCTCTCGACGACGATTTGCCTGACGAGCAGATAATGAGCCTAGAAAACACTGATGATCGACGTTGGGAACTATACTTCGACGGAGTGTCCTCAGCATAGAAAGACAAAGAATTGCAAACGATAGTGCCCGGTAAGGCAGGAATCAGACTAATCTTTATAACACCGGAGCGAGGGATGTTAAGATACTCCTACCACTTAACAGAGCCATGCACAAACAACGAGGCAGAATACGAAGCCCTCATAACAGGACTAGAACTAACCATTCAAATGGGAATAACGGACATCAACATCTACGGAGATTCTCAGTTGATCATCCAACAGGTCGTCGGGCAATACAGAATTTTAAAGCCAAGACTGGAGCAATACTTTTAGTATGCCATGAAACTGTTGGAACAAATTCCGAATGTAACAATCTACAAGATCCCCAGAAGAGAAAATGCTCTCGCGGATGCGCTAGCTCGCCTTGGAAAAGAATTTGCTCGCTTACAAGATGAGTCGGTTGAAGTGTCGGTTCAAGGACGACGGGTCCTATCACGGCTCGACATGGATATGATATAGGAATCGGAAAAGCGAGAGGAATCGATTGCGGCGGTGACGGAAAGCACAGGAGTTTGGCGTCAATCGCTAATAGACTAACTGCAAACAGGTAAATTACCGGATGATAAGTCATTAGCCCATCAAATCAAGAAAAGAACTCTGTCTTACGCATTAATAAATAATTCATTATACAGAAGGTCTTTTGATCAGATGTGGTTAAGATGCCTGAGCGGGTCCGAGACTCGTGAAATCATCAAAGAAGTGCATTCGGGACTTTGTGGTGCTCATCAGTCAGGTTTGAAGATGAAAATGAAAATTAAAAACTAGGGTACTACTGGCCCTCAATGATGACCGACTGTATGAAAGTCGCCAAAAGCTGTCACCAGTGCCAAGTGCACGGAGTGGTTCTACACCAACCTCCAAATGTGCTGCATCCGACAATTGCGTCGTGGCCATTTGAGTGTTGGGGCGTAGATATAGTGGGTCCGATAGAACCGCCTTCTTCAAGAGGACATCGCTTCATCCTTGCAGCTATAGACTACTTTTCTAAATGGACAGAAGCAGTTCCACTCAGAGAAGTAAAGGCACACCACGTGCTACAGTTTTTCAAAAATCAAGTTGTCTACCGTTTCGAAGTACCGTGCAGAATCATTTCAGATAATGGGTCTGCATTCAGAAGCACAAAAGTCAACAATTTTGTCAGAAGACATGGAATCGATTGGCGATACTCAACAATCTACTACCCAAGAGAAAATGGCTTGGCCAAGGCTTTTAATAAAACTCTCGTTCAGATTTTAAAGAAAACTTTGGACGACAACAAGAGAAATTGGCATGAGAAGTTGTTAGAAGCCTTATGGGCCTACAGGACAACTTTCAGGACTCTACTCGATCTAAGCCTTACACTTTAGTGTACGGGTACGAGCGATTTTACCTTTGGAAGTTCGGCTTCTATCACTCGGGATTGCGAGTTGCAAATAAAATTACTACGGAAGAAAAAGCCAGATTACGACTGGAAGAAGCTGGAAAACTTGGAAGGGAAAAGACTTGCAGACACAACAAAATTTGGAGCTGTACCAAGCTAAGATGATCCGGGCCCATGATAAAGCGGGTCCGCCCGAGAACTTTCAAAGTTGTTGACTTAGTTCTTGTTCTCAGAAGACCTATTCTTGTACATCGCAAGATAGGAGGCAAATTTGAACCAACTTGGGAAGGACCGTTTGTGGTCGAGGCAGTCTACTCAGGAGGCTCCTACCAACTTGTGAATTGCCAAGGAGAACGACTGCTTCCAATCAACGAACGATATTTAAAGAAGTATTACGCAACCTGATGTTTCCAAGGGTGGCCTCTAAAATAGAGTCTTATCCCTAGAAACACGGGTGAAGCAATCACTTTGTGACTGGGTCCGAACCCAAAAACATAAAAATGGATAAAAAAAAATCATCACCAAAAAAAATATATATGTGCTAAAAATGAAATATGTGAAATCATAATAAGTTTTACCCTTCCTTTCAAATCAAATCTTGTTCTTGGTCTTTCCTCATCTTTTCCTACCTTCCTTTAAATTAAAATAAGTGAATAAGAATCTTCAGTGATAAATATTTTCTTAATGTTCTTGTTCTTAGTACAGCCCCTGATCCTTTCCTTGTCTTCTTCGCAGGGAAATGTCGAACGGGTAGTTGGTCCTAAACTTTAAAAATGGCGTGAGTCTCGTACTCGATGAAAAGAGGGTGAAGGATGGAGCAGTGATAGAAATTGATTCTGACTTCACACCAGCCAGCGTACAGTATGAAGAAAATGATTGGGTCCCAGTGGACCGAGAAGAGCTTCATAGTCAAATAGTGATGAAGATGGGTGGCCCAAGCCGCCAATCCAGCAACAAGAAAAGAAAGACAAACACCGAGGAAAGCAAGAAAATCAAGTCAGTAGTTACCACGGCAGAGGGCAGGCTCGTCAGCACCGCGCCCGCAGAAATTCAAGGGGTAAGGAGAGCTACGCTTACTGCTACTCAAAGAAGGAATAAGAATCACCGTATCCGCAAGATGTTGACTAAACTAGCAGCAGATCAACACGAGGAAACAGCCACCTTCGCCGACACACACATTTCAAAGATACCGGTTCATCAGGAACCTAAAAAGAGAGAACAAGCTCCGAGAACAACAGAAAGGATAAGGGGAACTCTGAGAAGATCAGAGGCAGAGAGATTGCCTCGACGCCGGACAGAGATACCATATCTGAAGAACCTTGTTGCGGAAGCAACCCCGGATGATGTCCCGACAGAGACAATCCCCGAGGAGCCAAGGTATGCAGAAGAAAGTGATGGGATTGAGCCATACATCCCACAATACGTTACTAGGCCTCATCATTTGCTGATCATCCCAGAATATAAACTAGAAAGGATGCAGAATGTTGAGAAGAAGACTTTCGAATACTTTGAAAGGATTAGAGGCAAGAGAGTCAACATTTTGGAAGGACTCGAGTTACACACAGGTGTATTCTCAGAGTACGAGCAACAGCAGATTGTGGATTGCATCTTAGAACTTCAGAAAATGGGTCGAGCAGGCCGTCTAAGAGAAAAGACTTATTCGGAACCCCGGAAATGGATGTCAGGGAAAGGAAGAGTTACTATACAATGCAGATGTTGCTATAATTTCGCAGAGGACAGAAAAGGAAATCCACCAGGGATACTCTGTCACGGTGAGGTGGATCCAATGCCGAGGATAATTAAAAGAATGGTGAAAAGAATGATAACGTGGAGGGTACTGCCAGCAGACTGCATACCCAACAGTTGCATCATCAATAGTTATCAGAAGGGCGACTGCATACCTCCACACATAGACCACCATGACTTTGTAGCACAGTTTCATTCGTCAACCAATGCAATATCATGTTCGGATCTGACCTCCGGATAGCAGGCCAGGGTAAGTTCCGAGGGCCGGTGGAGATACCACTTCCGGTAGGTTCCGTCATGATATTATAAGGAAATGGAGCAGACATCGCAAAACATTGTATATCGGGAGTACCAGTTGAGCGGATCTCCATCACTTTTAGAAGGATGGACGACAGAAAGGCGCCTTACCACTTCCAGCCAGATCCAGAATTGGAGAGTCTCCGGCCCTACGAGCTGTGAGTTACACGGGAAATAGCACACCTCCAATGCACATCCATGCGGCACTCCTGCCAAGGATGGCTTGGAAGGTGATGTTATTGACCGTGTATCTCATTATTCAGACATGGATTTTTTAACAGATACTTTTTGGATGGATCAACAAGAATCATATATAGTCCGTTTTGAGTCATGAATTGTATGAGAAATATTTCAGATCGAGTTGTATGATGTATCTTCAACAAGATTGGAATGAAAGTGATCATGTCACATTTTGCCTTCACCTCTTTTTGTGCAAATTGACTGGGAAACGCCATTAGAGTTAAATGAACTTTGAACAAAGAACAGAAAAGAAAAGAGAAATAAATAAGAATCTTTCTTAGAAATCAAAATATTCAAAAGAACTTCAAATCCACATGAACACCAAATAAAATTCACGTGAACATCAAATAAACAACAAAAATAAAATTGGATCATTAAAGGACAAACAAAATGAAAATGAATCTCAAATGGAATTACAATCTCAATCTATCTCTTCCAAGTCCTTCAATTCTTTCTCAGATCAAAATCTACTTCAAACTACTTTGAAACCCTCTTTCGGGATGGTTCTTCCTCACGGAAAACTCACACTTCAAATTTCAAAAATCTTACACCTTTTTTTGTCACATCGAAACCCTTTTGATTTTCTATGAACTCCTTTCCCTCTTGTACGGAGATTGACTAGGTCTATTGACACGGAGCCACGAACTTGGTTCAATTTGGTTCTGATGGCATGAGATTGGCTCCTTCTGCATACTATACAACTTCCGAGACTGGTACCTAAATTCCAGTTCTCATTTCGAGGTCGGTACCTAAATTCCAACTCTCCTTTCGAGATCGATACCTAAATTTCGATTCTCTTTCGAATTGATACCTAAATTTCAATTCTAAACTTCCGAGATTGGTATCTAAATTTCAGTTCTCATTCCGAGATCGATACCTAAATTTCGATTCTCTTTCGAATTGATACCTAAATTTCAATTCTAAAATTCCGAGGCTGGTACCTAAATTCCAGTCCTCTTCCTTTGAGGTCGGTACCTAAATTCTGACTCTCATTCGAGATCGATACCTAAATTTCGATTCTCTTTCGAATTGATACCTAAATTTCAATTCTAAACTTCCGAGACTGGTACCTAAATTCCAGTTCTCATTCCAAGATCGATACCTAAATTTTGATTCTCTTTTGAATTGATACCTAAATTTAAATTCTAAATTCCGAGACTGGTACCTAAATTCTAGTTCTCTTCCTTCGAGGTCGGTACCTAAATTCCGACTCTCATTCGAGACCGATACCTAAATTTTGATTCTCTTCTGAATTGATACCTAAATTTCAATTCTAAAATTCCAAGACTGGCACTTAAATTCCAGTTCTCATTTCGAGGTCGGTACCTAAATTCTGACTCTCCTTTCGAGATTGATACCTAAATTTCGATTCTCATCCGAATTGATACCTAAATTTCAATTCTAAACTTCTGAGACTGGTACTTAAATTTCAACTCTCATTTCGAGGTCGGTACCTAAATTTCAACTCTCATTTCGAGATCGATACCTAAATTTTGATTCTCATCCGAATTGATACCTAAATTTCAATTCTAAAATTTCGAGGCTGGTACCTAAATTCCAGTCCTCTTCCTTCGAGGTCGGTACCTAAATTCTGACTCTCATTAGAGATCAATACCTAAATTTCGATTCTCTTTCGAATTGATACCTAAATTTTAATTTTAAACTTCCGAGACTGGTACCTAAATTTCAGCTCTCATTTCGAGACTAGTACCTAAATTCTAGTTCTCATTCCGAGATCAGTACCTAAATTCTGATTCTCATCCTTTTCGAGGTCGATACCTAAATTTCGACTCTCTTTCGAGATTGATACTTAAATTTCAATTCTCATCCCTTTCGAGATCAGTACCTAAATTCTGATTCTCATCCTTTTCCATCGATACTCAAACTCCGATTCTCACTCTGAGGTTGGTACCTAAATTCCAGTTCTCTTCGCAAATCCTGAGGTTGAAACCTAGGTTTCAATCCTCATTTCAAATCCAAATTTTAAATTCAAAATTTCCTTAAATTGATTTTAAATTAAACTTCATCTAAACTCACACATTGAAACTTGAAATTTAAAAGTAAACTGAAATCTAAATCGAATTCCCCATATCTTGTGATTTGGAGTTCATTTCCTTTTCCATTCCCTAGCGTGAGTTCAGGAATCTCCGGTCTTGGAAACATACCTGATACTCCCTAGCGAAAATTCTTCTACTTCATCCTAAGTTTGTCACTTTGACATCTGTGTTGGTTTTGTTGATCTCTTCGGTCAACGACAATACGCGCGGTGTGCTCCGTCAGCACACCACACCTATTAGGGGTCCATTTGTTGACCTCATTTTTTATGAGGTCTTCTCTTCCCTCTTTAGTGTTTAGGATCTAGCCTTAGGCTTTTCCTTTGACTATCTTAGAGGACTAGAAGTGGAACCCACCCTTTAGAAGTTCAAACACCTCTTGACTCCCTGCAAACCCCACAAGCTTGATTGTAGACCCCTAATCACCTAGAGAGTTGAAATCAAATGTGAAGGTTTAAAGGATGAGTTCCCTATAGGACGCTTTGGCCTTAGGACTACCCTGGGTGGCCTGGTCTGGTGAGGGTTAACATACACACTCACTACACTCACACTCTACACTCTCACACAGACAATCCAAATCCTAAAACCACACCTTACCCCAACTTGACTCCCTGACTCATGTAGGTAATTCATATGGATGGACATTAACCCCTAAGCCCCTGGTTAAGAGGGTTAGTAACAACATAGTGAATGCCTCCAATGAGTCCTCTCATGGCTCATATGGGCTTAATATGACTTCATGGCTCAACCAAAGTGATTCCATTTCACTCATATTTGGTCAACCTTCATTCTTCTAAAATTTCAATTTTTGACCCCGGGGACCCTATACCCATCGAACCTACCAAAAGCCATTGGAATTGCCCAAATCCTCCAAAATCTCCAAATCAACCAAAAGCCCTCAGAATCAATCCTAAACATTTTCCCCCACTAAAATTGACTACCTCCAGCCAAAAATCAAAAATTTCTAAAAATACCCCCAATACCCTCCAAATTACCAAAATGCCCCTCTTGACCCAAAAATCCAAAAATTCAGAAAATTCCCAGAAAATTCCAAAATATTCCAAATATCCCCAATTTCATTTTGTCCAACTACATCATGAGCCAATTTTGTCAATTTACCCCACTTTTACCAAAACCCCCAATTTATCCCATTTTAAACCCAAATGAACTCAATGTCAAACCTAATCACCCCAATTGGTCTCAATTTTGGTCCAATTCAATTCTAAACTTCAATTAAATATCCCCAATATCAGTCTAGACGCAATTCAAGGCTAATTTGATTGGCATTTAAATCTAATTTCATTTTAAAAGCTTAAGGCCCAATTTTGGCCCATGACCTAAACCTAGCTCAAACCAACCCAATTCAATCCCAATTTGACCCAAATCTTTTCTAAAACCTTCCTAGCATCCCCACAAACAAAACACTAACATGATTTGCCCAAAATTTGGACCCAAACCTTACTCAATTTCAACCCAAACCCAAAATTCCTTAAATGTGCTTACACCCAAATGGGCCCAAATCCCAAAAATCAAAACCCAACCAAAGTTGAAACCTATTTGTAACAACCCCATAAACATTTCCAACATTAATCTTACATCAATTTCAACCCTAGCACAACATTGGCCCAAATTAGCCCAATTTGACCTATATTGGCCCCTTTACCAAAGAAGCCCAAGTCCAACCCAATTCAAACCCAAACCACCTCAATTTATTTCAAATTACTCATGACACATCCCTAAACCAAACCCAACATTTATTTGACATGGCCCTTTACAAACTTTTCATCCAAAAGCCCATTTTGAAACATGAAAGCCCACTCCCTTAAACATTTCTAAAAGCCCACCTTTACCAAAATTTAAAAAAAACCCAAACCCATCCTAAAGTCCTTATGACACTCTCCCTCATCTTACATTCAACTTAAAATTATTTCTAAAGTCCTAATTTATCATTAAGCCATTCCAATTCTAGCCAAATGACAATTCTCATCAAAATGCTAAAAATCACAAAATCCTTCCTCATGAAAGTTGACTTAACTTTTCCCAAGCCAAATGGAGCCATGAAGCCATGCATGAGCCACATGGGAGCCATGAGAGCCTTGGACACCTCACCATACCCAAGATGGCAAGAGGAGGAGGCTCTTTCCATATTCCCTTAAGGGGATTAGCCACTTCCATGATTCCAATAAACCTTGCTTAAACTTAATTGTACTTGGATGGTGACCCTTCCCCACTAATTAAGCTCACCTAAACCACTTTCTCTTCAGCCCAAACTAGCCATGGGGAGGTGCACCTAGCCCAATCCATACATTTGACCAAACTTAGCCAAAATACACCCTTACCCCATTCCATTTTAATTCAACCACTTTACACATGGCCATTGCCAATTCCCTACACTAAACCCCAGCCCTGACTCACCTGAACCTGAGGGTGACCCATGCCTGCCAGCCAGCCTCCTGGATCGCCAGAAAACACCATACCCGAGAGCTCCCATGTGAGCCAACATTGAAATTCTCCCTTGCTGAGTTGCCCCATGCCCAATGGCCACCATGGCTGTTCTTCTCTTGCATAGAGAAGCTGATTCCAACCCCTAACTCCCCCTGGGAGAGCCTCCAGCCAGCTCTATTTAAACACCACCTCTCTCGGCCATGGGGGAGGTGGTGAAACAAACCTTAAGGAAACTCTGCCAAAATTGTTCCAGACTACTCCCCACAGTTAGAGCATTTGATCCCCACTGCTCTCCTGCCCCAATTCCTACTGATTGAGCTCAATTTTGAAGCTCAATTCTCAGGCCAGAACAGGACACTTTCAAATCCCCCACAAAAATCAAATTAAACTCACCCACACCTGCACAAGACCAAGAGAAGGAGTTCCCCAGTGGAAGCCCCCTCTCCAGGCCACCCAGCTGTTCCAAACTCCAAAGGTTGTGATCGGGCTTGGTTGAAATCATACCTAGACAATTCACCAGGCCAAGGGATATCATCTGGAGCTTGCTTGGACCAAATCGAACGTGACACAACTCTCAGATTGAAGCCACACTTCTCTGAGCTAAGGTATGGGCTAATTCTTTATCCCGAGCTTCTGGGGATTCTCCATTTCAAATGCCTTAATTTCATTGCATGATCACCATATAGATGTATTCGTCTCTTAGAGACAAATCCATAGAGCACAAGAACACAAAAATTGGTTGAGAATCGAGTGAGATCTTAGGATTTTAGTGTGGATGGCTCTCGGGTGAGGTCGATCGGGGACGATGAACAGATGCCGTCCATTCGCGCGTGTATTGGATGGATGGCCAAGATCACGCCGGACGGGGCAATGGGACATGAAACGCGGGCCGCGTGGCATCCCAGTCAGATGGCGGCGTCGAATCAAGAAGCGAAGCGTGGAGCTTCGGAGGCGCCAAGGTTGAGTCAGCGCCGCGTGTTTCAATAGAAAATTAGGGATTTTTCTTATTTATTAAATAGCCAGAACTTCAAAAATCCATAACTTTGTATAGAAAAATCCTAAAAATAAAATAAAAATACCCTCTTGCTCAGTGAACAGAGGAGAATAATGTGGAAAAGAAATCAATTAATTTCATTAAGTATTTTATTTTTAATAATTTATTTACTCTCTGCACTATTTTAATTCTCCATGCACATAGACAATTCATCATGGCATGAGACCATAGGGCTTTTAAAGCCTCTGAACTTGGGAACATTTCTTGAATTTTCCAAAGTCAAAGGCCATCCCTATGAGAAGTTATTGATTTTTCAATTGGATGTTACTGTTTTGAGTATTTTAATTCCAATAATTAGCATGTTGAGAAATAAATTCTAGGAAAATTTGGTGATATTTCTTATGGCTAGAGGAACCTAGGAAAAATAAGTTTTGAGTTAATTCACTTGGAATAACCCTAATTGGTCTAAATGCCCAAAATTGAATTTTAATTAATTAGGGTTAACTACACATCAAATTAACTTAAAAACAATTCTCCACTATCCTTTAGGGTCAGGAGAGTCTCACATAAAAATTTGAAACTAATTGGACTTGATTTGATCCACCAAATGGGTTGATTAAGCCCCATAAGTAAAATAAAACTTTAAAAATTCATAACTCACAAAATAATTTTTAAAAATTCACAAAAATAGTTTTGGAGCTTCTTTGATATTAGGGGAACTTAGGAAAATTAAAATTGTAATTTTCTAAAAAAGTTGATTTTTATCATTATTTTAATATTTTTAATAATTAAAAAATAATAAAAATCATAAAAATATTTAAAATCACCAAAATGTCACATTTTGAATTCTAATTACTTAGGAACAAACCAAATATTTTTCTTAAGTCCCTAGGGTAAGATATTGAATTTTAAAGGCTTAATGTAATTTTTAATATTAAAAAATGTATTTTCCAACCTTTTCATTAAAATAATTCTAATAAATAAAAAAAAAATTAGAAACATATAAAATTTGTTTCTCTGGACTCCTTGAGGTCAGACAGGTTTAAGAAAAATATAAAATCCTTTTTTCAAATTTAATTTTATTTTAAAATTAATTAATACTTCAAAACTAAAAATAATTCTAATAAATAAAATATAATTCAAAAAAATACCAAAATTGGTCCAAATGGTCCTCTGGTCATTAGGAACATCTCATAATTTTGTCAAGGACAGAAGCATTTCCTTGGTCATGTTATTGAATTTTCCTTGAAAACCCCTATTTTCCATTAAAAATAATTGCATAAATAAATTAAATACAGAAAAATCACATTTTCTCCTCTAATGTCTTAAATGGCATGTGAGTGAGGTTACATAAAAATTTCAAGTTCATTTGAGCTTAATTTAATGAGTTATAGAATTATTAAGCTTGAAGGGCAAAAGGGTAATTAAAAAATTTCAACCCTTAATTAAAGATTTTAGGATTAATCAAAAGGGGAGGGTAAAATATTTGATTTTAAACTGATTTTGGATGATTGAAACTTAAATGATTAAGGGTAGAAACCTACTAACCATTTCAAAAAAAAAACAATTAAAATAAAACTTTAATTAATTAATTAATTGAAATTTTGGAAGAATAATAGAAATTGGAATTATTAAAGTAGGGATATTATTAAGAGGATATTTATTCTTTAATTTAAAAATCCCTATATAAATCAATTCAATAATACATAATTCTTAATTTAAAAAAATTAATTAAAAAAATTAATTAAAAAAATAATCCAAATTTAAATTAAACTAAAATTAAATTAAATTAAAATTAAAATTAAATTAAAACTAAATTAAATTAAAATTAAATTAAAATTAAATTAAAATTAAATTAAATTAAATTAAATTAAAATTAAATTAAAATTAAATTAAATTAAATTAAATTAAATTAAAATTAAATCAAATCAAGTTAAATTAAATTAAATTAAATTAAAATTAAATCAAATTAAATTAAATTAAATTAAATTAAATTAAAAATTAAATTAAATCGAATTAAATTAAATCAAAATCATTTATCAACAAACCTAAATTAAATAATTAAGAATTAAATCTAAAATAACTTGAACGTTATTCCAAACTTAAACTATTTTTTTATAATTAAGTCAAAATTAAAATTAAATCATTAAGTTTAAATCATTAAAATACTTAATAATTTGATTTGCCCTTTTAAAGCTCTTATTGTTATAACTCTTAAATGAGGTATCAAGTGAAGTGTTACTTCACTTATAGGATATTCAAAAGTCCCAGTTCACTGTGCAAGAGAACAAAACTTAAACCCCTGGATGATTGATTCACTTGTATAATTAAATTCTCTTGAACTTAAAACAATTCCTAATAAATCTTTATATGTTATTCAAGGATGCAAAACACCTTAGTATGCTGATATTGTTAACTATTTAGTTAGCAATATTTTACCTTATGAATTGGATAACAAATTTATTAAGAAATTTAAATATGATGCTAAATCTTATATTTGGGAAGATCCTCAGCTATTTAAAATTGGAAGAGATTCTATAATTCAAAGATGTGTACCTTATGAGGAAACTTTTGCTATTATTAAAAAATGTCATGATTCTGATTTTGGAGGACACCTTGGCATAGATAAAACTGCATTTAAAATTTTAAATTCTGGATTTTATTGGCCTACCTTATTTAAAGATGTGAAACATTATGTGAAAACATGTGATCGATGTCAAAAGATGGGAAATATATCTAGGAAGGATGAAATGCCTTTAAACTAAATATTAGAAGTTGAAATTTTTGATTTATGGGGTTTAGACTTTATGGGACCAGTTGTTCCATCATCTGGAAAAATTTATATTTTATTAGCAGTTGATTATGTTTCAAAGTGGATTGAAGCTGTTACTTTACCAAACTGTGATTCCAAAAGTGTTTCTAAATTCTTAAAGAAAATGATATTTTCAAGATTTGGAATGTCTAAGGTAATTATCACTGATGGTAGAAGTCATTTCAGGAATGTAAGAATTCAATCATTACCACAAAAATTTGGAATCAAACATAGAATTGCAACTGCTTATCACACACAAACAAGTGGAATGGCTGAAGTATCAAACAGAGAAATTAAAAGAATGTTAGAAAAGACTGTTAATCCTAAAAGAACTGATTGGGTTGATAGACTTGATTCTATATTATGGGCTTATAGAACAGCTTATGTCACCTTACCAGTTAATTTATGGTAAACATTGTCACTTACCTGTTGAACTTAAACATAAAGCTTATTGGGCGATAAAGGAGTTTAATTTTAATTTGAATGAAGGAGGAGAAAAGCGATTATTGCAATTGAATGAGATGGAAGAGATAAGAAATGAATCATATGAAAATGCAAGGATTTATATGAGAAAATGAAGATGTTACATGATAAGAAAATCTCGGGAAAAATTTTTGAGCACAGACAAGAAGTATTACTTGTTTAATTCTCGTTTAAAACTTTTCCTGGAAAATTAAGATCTAAATGGATTGGACCCTATATAATTGAGAAAGTATACCATTATGGAGCTGTGGATATTAAAGACCCCAAAATAGGAAAATTTTTTAAAGTAAATGGATTAAGATTGAAGCCTTATTTGGGAGATATTAAAATGATTTATAAATAGGCTTATGAATTGAGTCAACCTGATTAAAGATTTACAAAAGTCGGGCTGACGACGTTAAACCAAGCGCTTTGTGGGAGGCAACCCATAATTATCTTTTGTTTTGAGTATTTTTATGTTTTTAATGTAAGGTTATGCCTCGATCTTGACTAATTTTATATTACTTTAGAAAAATTTGATGCTTATAAGTCTTTGTTGACTTAAGTGAAGATTATTTTGAAGTATGTAAGATTTAGAAATTGGATCACTCTATTCTAAATATGAGTAAAAAGGAGATCAAGTTAACCTTCATTAGGATTGCTTAAAATTTGTGTTATTGAGTCTAGATTACTCTTACGAGTATAATTTATCTATCTTGGAGAATGAAACTTTGAAATTTGACGATTAGGCGAAACTGAGTTGAACATAGTTCCAGAGCCTAGGCACCAAGATTCGGCACCTAAGCGCCTGAGTTAAACTATGTATCAATAGGTCCGACGCCTAGGTGCCAGATTTGGCACCTAAGCGTCACGGTTACTGGGTCTTGCAAAAACTGAAAATTTTCAGTTTTTCACACAATTTTCACCTTTAAATCAACCCATCTTCATCCCTAACCATCAAGCAATCAAAGTTACATCCATTACACTTCATTCTTGAGAGATTTGAGAAATTTTTGAAGAAATGGAAGGAAGAAATCATGGAGAAGAGGCTAGGGACAAGGTCTCAAAGGATCCTCAACCCTACTTCAATGGTTTCATCACGGTAAGTTTAGAGAAAATTTCTAGTCGTTTGGAGCAGAGTTTAAAAGCATTGGAGATCACCTTCATGAGATGTTTCATCAGATTGAACATCTAGAATGACAGATGAAACTTCAATTTGATCATTTTGCAGCTTATCAAGATGCTCAAGTTCAAATGTATGCAAAGAACAAGTGGATTGACGAAAAGACGGCTACTGATTTCCCGATAGCGTTAGTGTTCTTTACAAGCGGAATACACAATTTCCATTGTGAAGATTAGAGTATTCTGGTAATGAGATCGTTATTATCTGGTTTGTTGAGTCGTTGTATCAATTTAGTGAATCGATTGTGTTTGTTTGTGTATTTGCTTTCATGTTCAATGTGTGTTGTTTTTGCTTAGAAATTGTTGTGTTTGATTGTGTATTAGGAATTTGAATCAAGTATGATACTTATCTGGAATATATTGAGTCAATATTGAAGATTATAAATGGAATTTAGTGAAGTTTGATT